>JAFVLL020011226.1:0-11514 GCA_021397915.2 Tor tambroides
ACACCTACAACCACATGCTATTCATAGACACACTACAGACACCTCATAAACAAACATCAACCACAAACGTCCAGCAGTCGACACATTCTCACGCACAAACTCCACTCAACAGATAATATGTCTGTACAGAATGAAGCAAGGTTCACTCTGACTACTTTTGATGAGTATTTTGCATCTATTTTTTGCACTTGGAGAATTACACACATAGCTTTGTGACTTTAAAGGAACACTCCACTTTTTTTGGAAATAGGCTCATCTTACAACTCCCTTAGAGTTAAACAGTTGAGTTTTACCGTTTTTTTTAATCCATTCAGCCGATCTCCGGGTCTGGCGGTAGCACTTTTATCGTAGCTTAGCATAGATGATTGAATCGGATTAGACCGTTAGCATCTCGCTCAAAAATGACCAAAGAGTTTTGATAATTTTCCTATTTAAAACTTGACTCTTCTGTAGTTACATCGTGTACTAAGACTGACAGAAAATGAAAAGTTGCGATTTTCTAGGCTGATATGGCTAAGAACTATACTCTCATTCTGGCATAATAGTCAAGGAACTTTGCTGCCGTACCATGGGTGCAGCAGGCGCAGTGATATTACGCAGCACTTGAAAGTAGTCCCCAGCTAGGTAACTAGTAATGATATAGCTGGGGACTGCTTTCAGGCACTGTGTAATATCACTGCGCCTGCTGCACCCATGGTACGGCAGTAAAGTAACTTTTAACTCTTGGGGAGTTGTAAAATGAGCCTATTTCCAAAAAAAGTGGAGTGTTCCTTTAAGGGGATAGTTCACTCAAAAATGAATTTCCACACAACCAATCTCTTCAAGCTTCAAAAAGTTTATAAAGACGTTGGGCTTTTATTCACATATAAACATTTATTAACGTACATTCATAAAGCTCATCAAATATAAACCTGCATGCTTGATGTGCAAGAAGAATTGAAAAAAGTCTTTATTTACTTTTTGAAGCTACAAAATAGGCTTTTAATGGATGGACAAAAAAAAAGTAATAGAACATTAAAAATGACCTCAATTGTTTTCTGAAGATGAATGAAAGTCTTGTGGGTTGCAAGTGGTGCATGTGGTGATTCTCAGCAAAACTCAACAATAGACTTAATACAGAAGTTTAAGTGATCATACAGCAGGATCTGGTACTTAGAAAAAGCTTGATCATCTTCTCGTGGTGACAGATGCATACTCTACATGAGTCTCCTCTTCGAATTTCTGTTAAAAAAAATTAAATAAATAAATATATAGAAGTAGAAATGTGGCAGATTTTATCTTTATCTTGCCCCTACTGCTAAGATAATACGAGGCAGATGAGATCCAATTATCAGTGATTTTGATTCAGATTTTACATTGGACATCAAGTGATGCAACATTGTCAAAATTGTTAATCTCTAAAAAAAAAAATTAAGGTGTACAATAGTTTGCCACTAGCACAGTACTTTCAAACGGACACTTTTGTGCCTTCTTTGTGCCTAAATAGTACCCTAGAGTACCCTCACAGCATTAAACAGAAATTGCAATAGTATTTTCTTTCCAGCTGTGGTGTATATACGAGTGAAACAGCTTTTCAAAAAGGGCTGCATTTGATTTTGTCCATCAGGGATTGATTGGATGGTTGTGGTTTGCTGTTGGTGGATCTCATGTGACTGGCAGGGTTTTGTCCAGCCCTCACACCAGTAAACGCCATCAGAGAAGAGATCTCACTAAAAAATTGTCAGCTTTAATTTGGTAAATTTAAGGTATGGTAAGTACTCTTAAAGTAAGTACTCTTATGGTACTATTGTGAGTGTAAAATGAACTGGACAGCCCTAATGGTCTGCAAAAATATAAACATGATGCAAGCTCAAGAGGAGAACTGACCATTTTTAAAAAGCATAAATAAGAGCAGAAGTGTGACCCTCTTTGAACAGACCTGTGAACCATTTCTTTGGTTGCAAAGTAGCATGTGAAGTTCTGACTTCAGTGGTTCACATGAAGAATTTCACACGAGAATTTCTAGCCTGCAAGTTATGTGGTCTGTTATGTGGCATCTTGCTGCAAAGTGTCTTGCACTTTTAATTTACTTTGGGGAAAAAGTACCTCTACATATATACATATATGTGTGTTATTCACATTGAAAGTCAATCTTATGGCTTTTACACATATGAACTGGCATAAAGACTAAATACAGATTAAATGATCTTACCGATTGTGCTTTTCTTTTGTTGAATGATGGATCAGCATAAGTGATCATTTCTTCACCCGTCTGAACTGTTCAAACAATAATCAATGCAATAGTTGCATTAAACAACTAGACTCAATCCTAACTATATCTGTTTCCTTATAACATATGTGTTATCAAGATTTTATGTATGTATTAAAACACAAATAATTAAAAAAATATAACTGCATTATTTAATTTTACTGTAATTTTGTCTATTAATTGATTCAGATATTTAGATTATTTTTTTCATATTACTTGTTTAAAAGCCGTAGGAAACACTTGCCTTTTCTTTCAATTTGTCTACATTTCTTGCAGATGGAGCACATCACGACTGCAGCTACAATCAACAGAGCTCCAGCAGCAGAAACCAACACTATGTTAAATGAAGGTAGCCCCTGATCTGTAATGAACAAAATGAGGCATTAGTGTGAGTGAATCTGTAAGCCTGATCTACAACAAACTCTATGAAATATCAGCACTATATAACTGAGAAATCAGCTGAGCAAGTCAACGTTAATATCAGAACCAACATACCTAAACACGGCCAACAAAGTTCACAAATGTCCAGATGTTGAGTCTGGTTGCTGATGGGATTGTTAAGCACACAGCTGTAGGTGTTTTTATCCTGATATTCCACCTCCAGAGGTAGAGAGAGACTGATGCTGAGATCAGACACACTGATGCTGGACAATAAACTGTTTCCTTTGTACCAGGAGAGAGTCACATCACTCACATTCACCACTGAACACACCAGTGAACAATTCTGCTGTGATGATGAAGATGATGATGGTGAAAGAGTTTGTGAAGAACCTCTGGTAATGTTAGGAATGGGCAGAAAAGCTGGAAACATGAATAAGCAAAAACATAAAAAGAAGTTAAGGTCAGTCATCAGCATTGGTTGCATAATGGTGACAAAAAGTTACAGTTTTTGTCTAACTAATCTGTTAACTAATTAACCTGTTTAGTTAATTAAGTTACGGTGAGGTACTTTTAATGCAAGTCGATGGAGTCAATCTATAAATATTAAAATGTTAAACTAAAATGTGTAACGTTATGTCTAATTTTACAACTTAGTCGCTTGACAACAACACCATAAACCCAAAAACGATTGTAAAAATTATGATTTAAACAGCTTTACAGCGCAAATAATACACAAGGTTTAACAAGAGAACTAATGTGTTTTCTAAACTTCATATTTCTGCTTTTAAGTCCTTAAAAAAAACTCATTGACATCCATTGTAAGCTACTCGCCGTAACCTTGGTTCTTTTTTCTTTTCTTAAAGAGACAAAATAATTTATGTGGTAAGCAACCTTATGCCATAAATGATGTCCATAATTATTTGAACCAAAAATATTAAAACTAGAATATGTGAACTCTCAACAAATTAGGTCTCAACTCACCATAGACAGAAATTGTATAATTGAATTTTTTTGAGCTGTGTTTTTTTGATGACAGTTCCACTCCACTTATCTGTAGTTGATAAACTCCAGCGTGTTCAGTTGCGATGTTTGTGATGGTCAGAGATCCAGTTTGTTTGTCCAGCTTCAGTCTGTCTCTGAATCTCCCATCAGGACCATTATATGTGAAGCAGATTTCATAAGCTCTGTTGTATTCAGCTATCATAGTTTTTTCAGCTCCAAAATTCCACATTACTTCTCCATGTATTTCAGTAACATTAGTGTTTAGAGTGACTGAATCTCCCTCCGTCACTGACACTGACTCACTAAACACACCTGGAGAATAAAAAAGATTTTACACAGATTAATACTCTTTTTGATTAAGAAAGCCTGAAATCAGTTTGTAACATTTAACAGCAGCAAAGACACCAAACAAAATGAAAGCTGACATATGAACAGACAGATGTGTGTGAATCAATAATTTGATCTGTTTTATTTATTTTTTTTAATAAATGTGACATTACATGATTAATTCATTGGGTAAAACAAAGTTTAATTCTGCTACACACCTTCATATTTTTATGTTTGACTCATTGTAACAGGCTCATTATTTTTTTTCCAAAATGAAAATAAAGGAAGCTGTAAAAATGCATTTGTAACTTACCAATTAGACAGCGCAAACAGAATAAAACAAGAATGTGAAACATTTTCTTCAGTAGAGCTGCAAAAAACAAAAAAACTCCTTCAGTTGTTCAGAGACTCTGATCTAATAAGACTACCTGCTGAATCCTCCCTCGACAGAGTTTGACCATCCTACTAGTTCACACGCACTCTGAACGCATGCTATGAGTGTGTGTTTATATACAGTATATATATATATATATATGTTTGTGTGTGTGTCAGTCAAAAATAAAAATCTTATTTATTTATTTAATTTTTTTTAAATTTTGGAAACTTTAACTTTGATGGTTTCTGAAAAGTAGTTTTTGACTATGTCAGTTATAAAAAAGAGAGTGGAAAATTGAATTTGTCACCCTAAATGTAATGCTAAATCTGACAGATTTTAAAATGATTTCATAATCATTACATTTTTTTGTAAACGCTAAAGAATATCTGCCATCTCTCACTGACGTCTTAAATGTGACATCTCAACATTTGAGTCAAATTGAAACCTGCTGCGGTCTGATTTTCTTCAAAAATATGGTTTGATCCGTTGAGTAGACAAGTAGCTTGTGCAAGAGAACGACCTTTTGTTTGATGTGTGTTAAGTTTGTGAGTGAAGGACTTCTTCCTGTCCTCCTTTCATGAAGCTCACGGTCTAACTTTCCTCCTACACAGAACAGCTTTACAGAAATAAAATGACTCCTAAAACTGATCCTAAAAACTGTCAAATAAGAAATGCTTCTGTTCATCAATGTATTATTAATTAATTTATAATTTTTCAGTAGATTCCTTTTATTAATCTTTTTTTAATAGTTGGTTACAAAGTTGCAACAGATGTGATGAATTACACAGAAAGAAAATTCAAATGTTTCTGAAAAAAGTATAATCATAAGAAGTTTTGAATTTTAAAGCAAGGCTGAGCAATGTTTTTTTTTTTTTTTTTTTTTTCCAAAAACATTTGGCAGTAGCTATTTAAACTACGTGAGCATATTGTCTTAGCATTAGATGCTATTTACACTAAGTAAAATTAGCAATGGATTCTCTCTACACTAAGTGAAAATAGCAGTATTTTCTTAGTGATATGCTATTTACACTAAGTGCAATCAGTGAGAGATTTACACTATGTAAAATAGTGCTCTTTTTTTTTTTTTTTAGTAAAACCATAGTTAATTTTCACAGGGGATATGTTGTCAGGTTAACCAATACTACTACTAGTACTACTCCTAATAATAATAATAAATTTACACCTTAAGAGAACACATGTATGTGACACATGAATATAGAGATACAGTTTTCATTGTTTTAGGATTAACAGAGCTTTGGATAGTTTGTCTAGATCAACTCTGAATAAAGAAAAGAAAGGTTTAGAGCAAGATTTTTGTTTATGCATGTGAAATGTGGCTAGCAGGAAACACAAATTAATTTTCCTATTCTCTTTTGAGTACTCAAACAATCCAGAGAAAATATCTTAGAAACTGTAAAAACTGACCAAACTTTCTGTGTGGGTACATTGCCAAAAGCGTGACAAAAACAACTCACTTCAGTGTCTGATTTATATTGTAATGATGTCCATATTGTAATGATGTCCAATATCCAACGACTACTAAATTGTCCCTAGCAATAATTTTGTAATTGACTAAGGTATGAAACATGGTCTCAGCTTTCAAATATTGTCATTTTTAAAAGAAATATCGAACAAAAAAATACTGTTTTGTGGCTCTTTAATGTGTCATGACAGATCACTGTATTGTTCAAGCAGCACACGTAAACCGGTCCTCTTTTCGTATTTAGTTAAAGCACAAAATAAACATGAAGAACATCACAACGTATTTTATTTCAACTGTGGAAAGAAATCAATACACAACATTTTTCAAGTTTAAGACCACCGAAGTTACTGTAATCTACTTTCCTGTCTGATTTGTTTGCTGGACAAGATGGCAGAATTGCCATTATGATTGGTCAGACCGCCTGTCAGTCAAGCATTGCGAATGGTCAATTGACAATTGAACTCGATGAGCCTTAATCCCCGTTCACACCAAGGATAATAACTATAAAGATAAAGATATAGTTCTAAAAATCATCCTCAATATTAAAGAACAGCAGAATCTACACCACAGCTATAATAATAAAGGCACAGAGAAACGATATCGTTCGAATCACTTTTTTTTCCAGTTGATGAACAATAAAAACATTGACACCCAATCAGAATCCATCCTGCTATAATGAGCTTGAGAATTTAAAGCGGCAGATGAGTGTGAGCTTAGAATAAACAGACGATATGGTTCACTGGTGTGGGTGCTAATAGTTATCTTTATAGTTATTGTAGCTGCACTGTTCTAATGAAATGATAGCCACACTTCATACAGATGTAGCTTTTGCTGTTTATTTGTCTCTTTTTCTCGCTCTCTCTCTCTCTCTCTTTTCAGCAGACACCGTGAAAACTACAAGAAATAAAGCATATAATGTTCAAAAAATGCATTTCTCACAGTCCTTTTTCTCAGTCTTTCATTCAAATGTCAGCTGATATGCAAGTGAACATGTGCGACAAATATGAATCCAATGACATTGCTATTTACATATAACATTGTTTTACGTAAACTGATATAAAACAACACTATACACAAAATGCAACATATTTAAAGATGAATTACCGTGTGCACCCTCTTAGACCATGCAGATAAAGGAACTCTTTTTCAGGCTCTGCATCATTAGCGTTTCTCTGCTTCCATGTTAGTTCAACTCATAATGCAATGGTCCCGCGCTCAACATGTGACCTGTTACGCTTCAATAGTCACTCTTTCTTAAAGAACCCTTAACTTTAAACATTTCAGTTAAGTATTTTAAATGATGAATGAACTCGAATTATTATGAATTTACAATGAAACATGTCTTTGACAGTTACACTCCCACCAAATTACAATAATTTATGATAAACTTTATGTAAATGTTTGAATAAATTTAGTAATTTCTTAAACCAAATATTAGAACCATATATCTTTGACTCTTGGTTCAAGACTACCAGATGAACTTGTTACACTTAAAAGTCTCAAGATTAGACAACACATCAGATTTAATTGTTCTCTATGAGTACCACTAATTTATGAATAGGACGTTCAAGAATTGATGGATTAGTCAGGCGTTGACCCTTTTTCCCTAACTTCCTATTTCCTATTTGAATTTTGGCCTTTCGCACCAGTCCGTCTTCATCTGCACAAACATCAAGCACTCGTCCAAGTCTCCATTCATTGCAGGGAAGCTCTTCCTCTTTGACAATGACAATATCTCCAACCTTTACGTTTCGTCTTGGAGAGTGCCACCATTGTCTGAGGGTGATGTTTGCCAGATATTCCTTCCTCCATCTACTCCAAAATTGCTGCGTCAGATATTGTACTCTGCGCCACCTTTTTCTCGCATACAGGTCCTCTGGCGCAAATTTCCCAGGTGGAGGCAGAGGGACAGAGGATTTCATGGTGAGTAAATGGTTTGGGGTAAGTGGCTCTAGCCCCTTGGGATCATTGATATGACTGATATCCCGTGGGGATATTTATGATTGACATGGCTTCATAGAAGAAAGTTCTCAAGGAAGCATCATCCAATCTTCCTGCACTCTGAGAAAGGACCCAGCTTAGAACACTTCTAATTGTTCTGATCTGCCTTTCCCAAACCCCTCCCATGTGACTGGCATCAGGTACGTTCAAAATGAAGTCACATTGCTTCTGGGATAGGTAAGCAGTTAATCTCTCCTTGTCTAATTCTTCCAAAGCCTTTGTCAGCTCATTTTTCGCCCCAACAAAATTTGTCCCTTGATCCGATCTGATTTCTCTTACAGCTCCACGGATAGCTATAAAACATCGCAAGGCATTTATGAAGGCATCAGTGGTGAGATCTTCCAGCATCTCTATGTGGATTGCTCTTGAGGAGAAACAGGTGAATATGAGACCATATCTCTTATGCTCTTTCCACCCTTGCTTGCAGAGAAATGGCCCAAAGCAATCCATCCCACAGTAAGAGAATGGTGGAGAGGGATCAACGCGGTTAGCAGGTAGATCAGCCATCATCTGTGTCTCTGTTGGCCTGCGAGCTTTCCTGCATGTAACACATTGCTTAATGTGGTTTGCCACAACTTTGCTGCCACCGACAACCCAGTAACCATTTGCTCTCAATTCATTAAGGGTCTGTCCTCTGCCTTGGTGCTGAGTCTTTTCATGGCAGTAATCAACGATGAGCCGGGTAATCACACTATCTCTTGGAAGGATTGCTGGGTGCTTCGAGTCAAGAGGTAAGGAAGCTTTCTTCAATCGCCCTCCCACCCTGAGAACACCCTCTTGCAGTACTGGGTCAAGTTGGAACAACGGATGACTATGTGGCAATTTGCCATGGCTCAATATTTGTATCTCATCTTTGAAGGCATCCCTTTGTGCCAATTTTACAAGCTTAATGCTGGCATTTCTCATGTCTTCGACATTTATGGGTTTAACTGCCTTGTCTCTTGCTAATTGCTGGATTCGAGCGACAACTTTCAATGCAGTGTGCCATTTTGAAAACCGATTAAACCTCTCCAAAAAATTATCATCATTTGCTACCTCTGTTTGTAGCACTTGCGTTGTCCTGATTTCAGGATCACCAATCAGAAGCTCTGGAGTCATTTTTGATGTGACATTTTCTCTTTCCCAGAGAAACTTGGGTCCAGTGAGCCAATTCGAACTGATCAACTCAGACACCTTGAGGCCCCTGGATGCGTGATCTGCAGGATTTTGTTCGGTGTCTATATAATGCCACTGAGCAGGGTCAGTCACTTCTCTGATTCTCTTGGACTCGCTACAAAAACGTGAAACCTACGGGCTTCATTGTTAATGTAGCCTAAGACTACTTTTGAATCGGTCCAAAAATATTCTTGGTCAATTTTGAGCACCAGCTCCTCCTTTAACATGCTACTGACCGCTGAAGAGATCACTGCAGCTGTTAACTCAAGCCTGGGTATAGTCACAATTTTGGTGGGCGCAACCCTTGCCTTGCCAATGACAAAGGAGCAGTGCACTTTGTCTTCACTCAACACTCGAATATATGAGCACTGACCATAGCCATGGCTACTCGCATCTGAAAAGTGATGGAGTTCAATCCTCTGAACAGTCCCTAGATGTTCAGGAGCAAAACATCTTGCAATCTGGAGATTGTGCAGATTCTTCAATTCATTTAGCCAGCTAGTCCATTGTGGCATTAACTCTTTGGGGAGTGGGTCATCCCATTCAATGCCCCTTTGGCACATCTCCTGTAGTACTTTCTTTCCTAAGAGAAGGAAGGGAGCCAAGAAGCCTAATGGATCGAACACAAATGCGACTGTTGAGAGGATTCCTCGCCGCGTTGCTGGTTTCTCATCCAGGGTTACTTTAAACGAAAAAGTGTCACTATTTACACTCCATTTAACTCCTAACACCGTCTGGATTGGGAGTTCATCAGAACCAAGCTCAACATCCTGAACACCACTGGCTTGCTCACTGACAGGGATAGACTCCATGACCTTTCTGTCATTTGAGATGAACTTGTGTAGACGCAATTTCCCTTTTGCACACACATTTCGGGCTTCCTGGACTAGTTTGATAGCTGCGTCCACATTTTCCACACCAATGAGCCCATCATCAACGTAGAAATTACTTTTGATGAAACTGGCTGCTGCTGGATACTCTCTTTCGTTTTGACATGCAAGATACTTCATTCCATAATTTGCGCAGCCAGGAGAGGATGCTGCTCCAAAAAGGTGGACTTTCATGCGATACTCCTTTGGCTCTGAGTTTGTATCACCATTTTCCCACCACAGGAACCGTAAGTAATCTCTGTCTTCCTGACTTACATGGAACCTGTGGAACATCCTTTCTACATCACAGATAACTGTGATTGGATATTTGCAAAACCTGCAGAGTACTCCCGTTAGCCCGTTAGTGAGATCAGGTCCAGTTAACAAGTGATCATTTAATGCGGTGCCATCATATTTGGCAGAGCAATCGAACACAACTCTAATCTTCTCTGGTTTTCTAGGGTGATAGACCCCCTGGTGAGGAATATACCAGACGTTTCCTGCCTGGGGTTGGTGTTCGGCTCTCTCTGAAGTTGAGTGAACTGTATATCATCTTGTGATATGCTCCTTTCCCTTGGATTTGTATCTTTAAAGTCTGATTCAAGGGCTTTGATGACAGAGGTAGGTGTCAGTATTGGGAGTTCCTTAACAGATACACGATGGCACAGGCCTGTAACTTCAGTTGACTTTGCAATCCGAGGTGAAGAGCCAACTATGCTCCAACCCAAGTCTGTCCTGATGGCATACGGTTCGTCATCACCTCCTGTGATGACTTGGCGTGGCGCCAAAGCTCTTGAGCAATCGTAACCTATCAGCAGTCCAACTTTACAATCCAGCAGCGTTGGGATTTCTTGGGCAATTTCATTCAGATGATTCCACCTTCTAGCAATTTCAGGAGTAGGAATGTGGGAACGTTCAAGTGGAATGAAGTCTCTGGTATAGGCAGGTGGCAAACTGATTAAGCCATGGGAGGAAAACCCCCTAACTCTGAGCCCACTAACTCTTTCACTTTGAACAACAGAATCCTTTCCCATCATTGTGGTAAGCTTTAACTTGACTGGCTCCGAAATTGTCCGCATCCTCTCACATACCTCTTGATCCACGAAGGTGTTGCTGCTCTGTGTATCCAGAAGGGCATAAATCAAGGTCTCTCTTTCAGGAGTGGAAGTTGAAGAAATCCATACAGGCACTATCATCGATGTACTCCCACCATCGCCACTGTCTACGCAACAGGAAAGGGAAGACGTGTTTTGTTCTGCTTGCATAACATGAGAAAACGTGACTGCTGCAGAAGAAGGGCGGTCTTCATGAAGCGGTGTTGGATGATGTTTCTTGCATATACTACAAGTAGCTTTACTCCTGCAATCCTTTGAGTTGTGTCCTTTCCTAAGACAGCCAAAGCATAGGTTATTGTCTAATATGAACTTTCTTTTGTCCTCCACAGACTTACTGGCAAACGTTTGGCATTTGTGGATGGAGTGGCTTTCCCCACAACACCTGCAAGTGACTGGGTTTGAAACTGAAGGCACAGTGTTGACTTTATTGGATCTGCTTGAATCCACTGAGTTGCTTACTCCAACACTGTATGTCTTTGACTCTATTCTTGATTTATCTGGTGCTTTCACATTAGTGATGAATGCATTAGCCTTTGAGCGCTTAACTTCTCTAGATG
>JAFVLL020011227.1:0-14498 GCA_021397915.2 Tor tambroides
AAGTCTTCCCGAAAAATTAAAATTAAACACGGCACTGACAAGAAAGATAAAAATACCGACGGAGAAAAAGCCGTGTTAACAGTAAAACTGTCCACTTAAACTTCACAAACACAAAAAATAAAAATTAAAGTATAACCAAAAGATCCCCAAACTGATCAGAAAGTGCTTAAAAGAAAAAATATATGCAATATTACACTAAATGAACTGAAATTTACAAGCAAATAATCAAACGTCCAAGGACTGATTCACCCACACTGTCAACTTCACGCCGCCATTTTCCGCCCCCTCGCGGCTGATCTCCTTCATTCTAGCAGCGGCCCGCAGGTGACAAAACCAACTCGGGCCGAAGGTAGATACACACAACTACACCGAGTGCGGACCTGCCGCGAGTACAACAGCTTTCAGCCGAGATCGGCCCAGATAGAAAAAGCCGGCTGTCAGCCAGAAGTGTTTTGTAGAGTCGGCGCGGCTCTGGCCCATTATCTTCTCACCGATGTCGTGACTGAGCCGACAGTGCCGCATTTAAGCCAGAATCGGCCCGAGTGTGTTTGCTATCTGGGAAGCGATCTGTCCATTGTAAAACATGCAAGAGTGCATGTCTGCCTATTATAGAATCAAAATCCATTTAGATCACATTCGGAAGTTATTACAAGCACTCGATGATGATTTAGTTTTGAGCAAAAACGTTAATAATTACATACATTTTCAATGTAGCTTGATGCTAATTGTACCTCTAATTATTCCAGATGTATTCTTGTAAGCATTATGGATATTTTGTGTTTCTGATGAAGAAACAAGTTATTAATTTAATTTAATTTAATTTAACTTAACTTAATTTAATGCTGTATATTGAGCAGCGGACGTAAACCATACGAGAAAGCCTACATACGCTACATGAAGAAAAAATGCATTGCAGGTCGGCGTCCCCTGGCGTGCAGGCGTGAATTAGCAAAGGCGAACCTTCGTTTCGCGCTCGGTGTGAAAGCAACATTCGTGGGCGATTCGCCTCGCTTTTTCGCATCGCGCTCAGTGTGGAAAGGCCTTAAGGCATTGCAAAATCTACATGGGGAAATTTTGGTAACACTTTATTTTAAGGTGTCCTTGTTACGCATGTTACATGTACTTACTATTACAATAACAATAAATTATGCATATTTACATGCAAATAACCTTAGGCCAATCCCTAGCCCTAACTCGTAAGTACATGTAGTTAATTAATATTACTCAGTACTTAAATGCCTAATTACACTGTAACAAGGACACCTTAAAGTGTATCCAAATTTTTTTGTCCTCATATGAATTAGGGAGAAACAATTAATAAAAATGGTATATCAATGCTTCTGAGTTCGCTCCCAAAACTTTTTTTTTTTTCTATGAGAAATTTTTTTTGTTTGGTTTTGGTCAGAATAAAATGAGGTGGGTTGAAAAAATATATATTTCAGTGATTTGTGAGAGAACATGAATGTTTTGTGAGTGAAATGAATGTTTTTGTGAGTTTCTTGGGGGAACACAATAATTTTGCAAGAAATCACAAATACTTTGTGAGTGAATGCAAAGTTTCTTTGGGGAATGCAATACTTTTGAGAGTGAATGTAATAGCTTTGTGAGCAAACACAAAACCTTTGAAATACAATTTTTCCTCCAATCTCAGTTTTTCCATGACGTCCGTCCATGTCCCCTTAAGGGCTTTGAACTTTTTGATGGACATCAGTGCAAATTTTGTACATGTAATTTGGTAAATTAAAATTAAATTGGCCTTGCTCACAATCATTTTTTATACCACATCCCTTTATTCCCCAGTACCAGCTTGACTTTGTGGATCCATTAACATCCATCCATCCGTTATCATCCATTAACAGGATGATAACGTTAACTATAATTATAAAGTTTCAATAATCATTCTAATTTTGAGAACAGGAAAGTCCACATCAGTTCTATAATGATAATGACACAGAGAAGCGATAGTTAGAATCAATTTCAGAATGATTTTTTCCAGCCGATGATTCCAGACATAATTCACAGCCAATCTGAATCCACATAGTCTCGCATTGCAAGACCTTCAGATTTACGGCAGAAGTTCTGGACTCTATAGCACTCAAAAGGACGTCTGACAGTCAAGGAAAACAATGAATCACAATTCATTTTGTTCAGTGGCATGTTTAGGGGCATGAAAATGTAAACTTAATGTCCCATTGCTGGTTCAGATATTACATGTTTTATAGTAAAACATCTATTAACTAACTCTAATTGTCTTGTAAATCATTTAGATTTATTCACATATTTCTGTTGTCATCTCAAGATGACGATGATCATGTATATACTGATTTGTACCTAATTTTATAGTGATTTGTACCTACGTATGGTATAACTGACATTGTTACAACTGACCCTATGTTACAACCATCTCCAGTTACCTTGTATTGCTTTTGGACAGTAAGAAATTCTGACTGGTGTGCACACATCTGTGTTTGCTATAGCCATATGCAAAGCCTGCTTCAGTATTTGAATGACTACTGTCATGGTGTCAGAGAGACAGATTCTAATAATACGGTGAACAAAGACAGGATACTTTACTGAGGCAGGTAGTATTGCTGAGTATTTCTTATTTCCGGTTTGCCCTTATTTGGTTTGTTTCCTGTCATTAGTTAATCATCGTTTATTCTTATCACCTGTTTTGTATTAATCATCTCGTTTGTTCCTTTGTTTCCGTTCCTTTATAAGTCCTGTGTTCTCCCTTGGTTTTTGTCTGCTGTTGAATGTCTTCCCTGCCTGTGATCCCTGTCTACCTTTTGGAAATTAAAGACTTTCGTTTTGTGAACTCCTCGTCTCCGTGCCTCTCTGTGATATGTAACAGAACAGCAAACCTAAAATTAAAGAGTAAGCAGTGTCTCTTTCCACCGTTTATTTTCTCCCGTTCTTGAAAAGTTTTTTGTTTCCCAGTTTTTTCCCGCGGCATGGAAGCCGTCACCCGTTTTGCCGCCCTAGCCCGTCTTGATCTCCCGTTCTATGAGTACGCTGGGGAATTCTGCAAGCTTGCCGCGGCGACAGCATGGGTTGACGCCGCTCTTAATAAGCTGTTCTGGCTCGGGGCCAACCACCACCGCCCTGTGGACCTCCCAGACACCACCGGACTGAGTTGGAGAGAAGGGATCTTCCGGTGTCTGGGAAGTGTCTGGGCCCGAGCCAGAGCCAACCCGCTGTCCGCGGCTCCCTCAAGTCTACCGTCCACGGGGAAAGCCAACCCGCCGTCCGCGGCTCCCTCAAGCACGCCGCCGTTCACGGCTCTCTCAAGTCCGCCGTCCACGGGGAAAGCCAACCCGCTGTCCACGGCTCCCTCAAGCACACCGCCGTCCGCGGCTGCCTCAAGTCCGCCGTCTGCGGGGAAAGCCAACCCGCCGTCCGTGGCTCCCTCACGCACGCTGCCATCTGCGCCTCTCTCGAGTCCGCCGTCCGCGGGGAAAGCCAACCCACCATCCGTGGCTCCCTCAAGCCCGCCGCCGTCCGCGGCCCACGCAAGCCCGCTGGCTGTTAATGTGGCAAGCCCGCAGGCTATTCCTGTGGCAGGCCCGGTTCCGAAGCCAGTGCCTGCTCCACGAAAGCGCCTCCCAGATCGCCCCCAGTGCCTGCTCCTCGAAAGCTCGCTCCAGAGTTGGCTCACTCAAGCTCAAGCCCGCCGCCATCCGCTGCTCACTCAAGCTCAAGCTCAAGCCTGCTGCTGTCTGTGGCTCACTCAAGCTCAGGCCCGCCACCGTCCGTGGCTCACTCAAGCCCGCCACTGTTCGCGGCTCACTCAAGCTCAAGCCCGCCGCCATTCGCGGCTCACCCAAGCTCAAGCTCGCCGCCGTCCGCGGCTCACCCAAGCTCAAGCCCGCCGCCGTTCGCGGCTCACTCAAGCTCACACACACACACACACACACACACACACAATAGTCCACTATGTTGCTGATGAAGAGCAGTGAGTTAATATATATCTTATCTTGCAGGTAGCTGGTGAACACAACAGGAGCTGGAGACTGGAGCAGATATCTGGAGTACTGAAGACAATGAGATAATCACAAAGGGAAGGAATCCTCTTAAGTAGATCACCAAATTCAAGTAGTCCTAGTCACTGTTACGTGTTTGTTCCCGTTAAGTTCCGGTTTGCCCTTATTTGGTTTGTTTCCTGTCATTAGTTAATCATCGTTTATTCTATTCACCTGTTTTGTATTAATTATCTCGTTTGTTCCTTTGTTTTCATTCCTTTATAAGTCCTGTGTTTTTCCTTGGTTTTTGTCTGCTGTTGAATGTCTTCCCTGCATGTGATCCCTATCTACCTTTTGGAGATTAAAGACTTTCGTTTTGTGAACTCCTTGTCTCCGTGCCTCCCTGTGATATGTGACAGAACAGTAGACCTAAAATTAAAGAGTAAGCAGCGTCTCTTTCCCCCATTTATTTTCTCCCACAAGCACGCTGCCCTCTGCGGCTCTCTCAAGTCCAACGTCCGTGGGGAAAGCCAACCTGCCATCCGTGGCTCCCTCAAGCTCGCTGCTGTCCGCGGCTCACTCAAGCTCAAGCTCGCCGCCGTCCATGGCTGTCTCAAGTCCGCCGGCCTCTCCGCCATCAAGCCCGCCGGCTCCAGCCCCAAAGCTCTTGAATACGGCGCTTCCCCCAGAGTTCTCTGCACCTGTCCTCACGCCAGAGTCTCCTAAGCCTCCGCTGGTTCCGTCCAGCCCTCCATCGTCTCCTGAGTCTCCCTCGTCTCCACCGGTCCCGTCCAGCTCTCCATCGTCTCCATCAAGTCACCTGTGTCTCCGCTGGTCCCAGAGCGCCCTCAAGTGCCCGCTCCTCCAGAGCACCCTCCAGAGCCCGTTCCTCCAGAGCGCCCTCAAGTGGCCGCTCCTCCAGAGCACCCCCCCAGACTTCATAATTTTCCCCAAGAAAATTTTTTTTGGGGGGGGGGGCATATGCCCGTAGCCATGCTGGCTAAGGCCACGGATGATCCGCCGTGGCCTCCCGAGTCCCCTGATCCGCCGTGGCCTCCCAAGTCCCCCGATCCGCCTGTTCCTCGGAACTCCCTGATCCGCCCCGGAGGCCCTCCTTGTCCCAGTCCTGCTCCGGTAGAACTGTTGTGCACGAGACGCGCCTTCCGGGAGGGGGGGGGCGATATGTTACGTGTTTGTTCCCATTTAGTTCCGGTTTGCCCTTATTTGGTTTGTTTCCTGCCATTAATTAATCATCGTTTATTCTATTCACCTGTTTTGTATTAATAATCTCATTTGTTCCTTTGTTTCCGTTCCTTTATAAGTCCTGTGTTCTCCCTTGGTTTTTGTCTGCTGTTGAATGTCTTCCCTGCCTGTGATCCCTGTCTACCTTTTGGAAATTAAAGACTTTCGTTGTGTTAACTCCTCATCTCCGTGCCTCCCTGTGATATGTGACAGTCACAGACCAGATGCTGACTGTGTGCTTGGTGCAAACTTAAACAGTGCTGATGAGTGTGGTGACTGATGACAAGTGTGATTAGTACTCAGGGGAATGTGCTTGACGTCAAGGTGGCCAATCCCTGCTGCATGGTGCAGGACAATCAGGATGCCTGTCTTCTGGGCTATATCCTTTCCAGTCCACCAAATATTCCAGAAGATCACCTTGGTGCCAGGAGTCCAGGATGTCTCGCACTGTGTACATGCCTCTACGGTCCTCAATTGGTGGCAGTGGGGGTTCGTCATTGGTACTATGCTATGGAGGAAGGAGAAACAGGTGAGTGATAGGGTTTTAGGTGGGAGAAATGGAATACAGGGTGAATTTGGTAGTGCTGAGGTAACTGCACCTCAAAGATGACAGGGTTTATCTGTCTCTTGAGATGGGAGATGGTGAGGTCAGTAATGACCATGTGTGACCAAAGGCGGTTAGGAATGGGCAGAGGATGGAGTTTGCCAGATGGTAGGTAGCGAGGAGTCTCTGAGATGGCACAATACTTACATCCTCTCACAAACCTTCTGATGTCTCTTGCCATATTCAGCCACCAGAAACAATTTTGTAGAAGTGAGAGGGTTTGATTGGCCCCATGATAACCAGTGCTAGCCAAAGTATGTGAAGCTTGGATTAAATCGAGACATTGGGATCTGGGAACGTATTAGAGACCGTGAGGGCAGCCCAGTGGAGGATATTGAAAGGCGCTGGACTTGGGTTCTTTACACTGGATGGAACTTGCAATCACACTCGGAGGGAGGATAGTTTCAGGATCCTCAGAGTCATCGGGAGAGTGGATTCTTGACAGAGCATCTGCCTTTACATTCCTGGAACCTGGATGACAGATTTGGAAGATCTAATGCCTCCACTCCTGTCGGGTGAGCTTGATGACAAGTAGCTCTTGATTCCCGATGCCATAGTTTCTCTCCACCATGCTTAACTTTCAGGAGAAGAAGGTGCATGGACTGAGTTTTGGGGCCATCCCCAGCTGCTGGGAGAGCACTGCTCTGATGCCTGTGGTGGAAGCATCCACTTCAACAGTGAAGTGGATGTGTTGGTGGAGCGTTGCTGTGTTAAAGGCCTGTTTCAGTTTCTCAAAGGCCTCTGTGGATGCTGGAGACCAGGACAGAGGCTTGGGCTTACCATGGAGCAGAGAGGTTAGTGGACTGGTGATGGAACTGAAACTGAAGATGAAATGGTGATAGAAGTTAACAAATCCCAGGAAGCATTGGAGTTCTTTTACTGTGGTGGGAGTTGGTTTATGACATCCACCTTCCTCTTTCGTCCATGGATATGCATGCTGACTGATGTTGTAGGAGAGAAATTGGATTTCTGATTAATGAAACTGACATTTCTCTGCCATGAGATACAGGTGGGACCTCCGCAATGTGGTGACGATGTTCAGCCATGCTCCAGGCGTACACTAGAATTTTGTTGATGTAGATAATAATGAAATGATGGTATAACCTCGTGCATAAAGTCCTAGAAGGCCATACGACATGACACAGTACTCAAAGTGGCCAGTAGGGGTCTTCCATTCATCCCCTTCACGAATTCTGATGAGAGGTCCAAATTTTGTGCCACAATGTTATGTTTATGTTTGTTTTAGTGTCGTTTAACATATGTATTAATTTACACTTTCCCCCCACTTTTTTGCACCTAAATAAATAGATACATGAAGAAAGGTCTCGTCCACCTGTTATACAGAAAAAGATGACCTGACCGACATGTGAAGGGACCAACAGTCTTTGTATGTGACAAAGCAGTCAAAAAGTATCACAATAACAGAAGTTGAATGGACAGCACCAAAGCAAATTTCACACATGCTTTTTTGCTCCAGAGTATCTGTTCATCCATTAGATGTCAAACAAAGCTGATGTTTTAGAGCCAAGTTACTAGTAAATAATGATTGAATGATGACAGAATATCCCTTTAAATAGTTTTTTCGATGGTGGAATATATTAAGTGGGAACAAATGCAGAAACATAAGTGGAACAGTAGAACATTAACTTCCTCATTGTCTCACCACAGTTTAGGTTTTCTTTGCTTTGCTTATTTGTGTCATCATGACAAATTATACAGTTACTATAAGCCAAGTATATAGCAAATCACAACTGCTTGATTTTTATAAATGCTTTCACTGACAGATGGGAGTAGTTTGCCCACAGTCAAATCTATGCAAATGTGTTCTTCTTTTAAAAGAGAACCACACCATATTACCTGACGTTTGGAGAGCTGAGGGTTTTTTATTTACAAACAGTGCATGTCCTGCACATTCAATATCATATTTAATAGTTCATTATATAAACATGGTGTTAATTATTCTTGTGATCACTGTGTAAACTGTCACCATTTGATTTTCCAATTTTCAATTTCAGTATAGATGAACACCTAAAAGATTCCACCCTTATTGCATGCATGAAAAAAATAAAGTTCAATGAACTAGATTACCTTTTTATGAGGTAGGTTGTCTCAATGGGAAATGTAGCACCTATAAACAGTGAACTAGGTGGCAACAACCAGTTATAACCCTAAGAACTATCCTTAGTGATTTGAATGGGAATACAGTAAATTCATCTTCCTGTCATTCTTAGTCAAATTTCAATTCTACATTCTGACGAATTCAAATTCATCTCATGAACTGAAAAATAGGTGATTGTTTAGGCTAATCTGAATTTTGCTCAGAACTGTTCAGAAAAGGCTTTCATTTATCAGTGGGTTTTCACACCTTTTGACACTGTATACTTTTTAATTTATTTCTAAAGACTAATTATGAAAACAATTCTCCATCTATAGTTGCCTGTTATATATCCCTTGTGTCTGCTTGGATTCCTTTTTTACTTTGTTCCTGTTTCCTGTTCTGTTTCTGTAGTTTTTCTCATTTATTAGTTCTTTTTTTTTTTTAGTCTATTAGCCATGTCTGTATATACAGCCTAGTGCTTTTTATATTATTTCTCAGGCTGTTATGTTGGTTTGCTTAGTTGGATACAAGGGATCCAATTTCTTTGTTCATCTTGGTTCTTTTATTTCCTTATTAAACCTTATTTTGCATCTGGATCCAACCCTCGCTAGTCTCTGAGTTCACCCAGTGTAACAGAGAACCTGACCAAGCATGGATCCAACAATAAGCTTGATCAAACTCCTACAGGTGAACTTTCCCTCATGCACCACACTAAAGACTTTCTGGACATTGATCATTTCATAAACTTTCCAGAATTTGCTGTCATAGATTTCTATCGGACAGGACTAAGAAATCTAAACTCACTTTAATCAAAGGACTAAACTTCAATCACAGTTACCCACTAATGGTCCTCAAAGGGACCCTTTGTGAGTATGTGGACCTAGCCCTAAGCGGATCTCCTTTCACTCTGGGAGTGGTGAAGAAGGAACTGCGGACTAACCCACAGGAAACCCCAAACATGGACCTTGGTCCACCATTGATCTCAATGCAGTGGCCCAAAGTCTGGTGATCCCAGTGCTTCAAGGCTGTTATTTGGTTCCTGGAATTCCCTTACCTATTAAACCTTATTTTGCAATTGGATCCAACCCTCACTTGTCTCTGAGTTCACCCAGTGTAACACTCTGTCTGGCATCTATAAAGCCCTGTACTGTACTGTATATGGCAGTTAGAAGTCTTACTGGGGCCATCTAGGGGTCAGTAAACCTTATCACAGTTCACTACAGTAAATTAGCAAAGTCTGAGAAGTGCACCTGCTTATTCCATGCACAGTATCCTTGTTATTGTCACTGTATTGTTGTTCATTGTTACATAAAATTATTTTTATTTTATTTCTGGCAGACAAATGCAGTTGTTTGAATAGCTAATTGAAACTCTAAAGACAAGAAATATGTATTTTTATGTGTTTTTATCTTTAGAAGAGAGAGATATTGCTGGCTTATATAACTTATTCAACACCTCTCCTCATCCCTGTCTAATCATTGTTGTCTTTTTTCCTCCAATCACACTGCTACATCTCCATGGAAACAAGAGAGATGGTTTGGGAAAACCCGCTTCAGAGCGTCCTTTACATTTCTGTGATCTGGACCCTCATTACAAGTGAACCAGGTTTAAACAAAAAACAAAACAAAGAAAAAAATGAATAAAGAAAGAAAGAAAGTCCAAGGCTTCATCTGTAACCTACACAACACTTTAGAAAGGCTACAGGTGAGAAGTCAGAGTCATTTTTCTTGGGGTCTCCTGAGACTGGAAAACATGAATTTCGTCTGAGGTCCATGGGGGGAGGATGAGGGGTCTGACAGTAAACAATTGCTAGTCTCTCTTTATGTGGTCTCAGTTCATTTCACCTTTGGGGTCACCAGCAAGTAATGAAAAATGAGAGGTTTACACAACAGGATGACAGCCACATCATTGTTCTATTGTGTGTCTGCTGGGTTTGGGCATGTAGAGAGACTGTCATTCAATAAAGACTATCATGGAATGACAATGAGAAACTGGGATCTTGGAATAATATGAAAGAGATTTCAACTAAAAAGATTTCAACTTTGTTATATGGTTACAATAAAACGTAAAATGTACATTTTATATTTATTTAGCTATTTTCTAAATGCCTATTATTCATTGTTTTTATTATTTTACAACAACAACAACAACAACAATAATAATAATTTATATTATATTCTTTAAAACATTTACACAGAAGCTTGTCAAGCAGAATTTGGTAATTTTATATAACAAGTATAAATTTAATTTATTTTAATTAATTAAAATATATTTTTGATTTTATATAAATATATGTTTTATTCCAATATAATTAAAATAAATGTTTGTTATATAAAAATTAGTGGTGTCAAAATTAGCGCGTTAATGCATGCGATTAATTTTTTCTGATTAACGCGTTAAAAATATTTAACGCAATTAACGCAGGGGCGGGGCTAGGGTTGGCCACCCCATTCGCAACTGCTTCCTCTGTCTCTTTTTTCTTGAAAAGGATTGCATTTATTTAGATGCAGAATGTCTTTATGACCACATCAAACGGGAGACGTTTCTGACGCGCGCTCTAACTTCGCCTCCGCGCCAGGCGCGAGTCAAACGAGCATGGAAAAGATACTGTGCTCGTAGCGCGCGCTCTTCAAATACACGCACAAAGGTGCCGGCGTGCGCTGTAGCCTGTATCATTTCATATCAAACAGCGAAAGAAACTACGTGCATGCAATGTCCTAGTTATGCCGTCAGTTAAGGCATGAAGTTACCAAAAAGGCGATTAAAGCTGCCTTAAAACTGTGTGCATGCATGCAATATGTTATATATGCATCACATTTAAGAACATGTCTCTGAAATGGTTTTAAAAACTGTCCTGAGGCACCCCAGCACTGTCTCCCTCATCTAAAACACCCGATTCAACTCGTCCGCTCATTAGTAGAGACTTTAAGACCTGAAGTGGGTCAGAAAAGGTAAAGAGATTTGTGAGAAAATAAGATGCATGTCAGATCCGCGTCACGTTCAGCAGCAGCAGCTTTTAAAGCAATAGCAGGCAAATAAGCTAATAACCAGCTGCTGTGATGTCTATTAATCCAAGAACAAAAGAAAAAAGAGGAAATCAATAACTTTTATAGCTTTAAGGGGTTCATCTATATTTAATTTAGAATTTAGTGTTTGGTAAGTATTCATTTTCTGTATATTTCTGCTGAAGGGCACAAGTAGCTAAATATGTAATTTTATTATAACATTTTATTATAATGTGATGATTGTTTTAAGTTCACTTATATTTATTAGTTAAGTTTAATAAATTATAATAAAATTTATAATAAAATTATAATAAATTTATAGATCTAAATTATACTGTAATGCTGACTGGCTACAGTCAATGATTAAATATTCAGGGGAAAAAAACTTTTATAGAGACATCAGTAGTACTGATATCAGTGATGCTGGCCTTCAATCATAAAAAAGATGCCATTAAAGAAGTATAAAAAATATTTTAATATTTTAGTACATTGTACATTTGAAGATTGAATGTGAAATTCCAATATAAAAGTATATTTAAAAACTTTAATGTTAGGTGGAATTAATCGCGATTAATTTTAGAAAAATGTGCGATTAATTAGTTAATTTTTTTAATCGATTGACAGCACTAATAAAAATATTCCTTTTTTTTCTTAAAAATAAGTTATATTATTTATTTTAAAAAACATAATAATAATAATAATAATAATAATAATAATTTACATTATATTCTTTAAAACATTTACATAGAAGTTTGTCAAGACAAAATGTGGAAGTTTTATATAACATGTATATATTTAATTTGTTTTAATTTATTGAAATATTTTACTTTTATATAAATATATGATTTGTTTTAATATGCAGAATTAAAATAAATGTGGAAGTTTTATATAACATGTATATATTTAATTTGTTTTAATTTATTGAAATATTTTACTTTTATATAAATATATGATTTGTTTTAATATGCAGAATTAAAATAAATGTGGAAGTTTTATATAACATGTATATATTTAATTTGTTTTAATTTATTGAAATATTTTACTTTTATATAAATATATGATTTGTTTTAATATGCAGAATTAAAATAAATGTTTGTTATATTAAAATATTATTAAAATATTACCTATTGTCTTGATTTTTTTTTGTTAAAAATAAGTTATATTATTTATTTTATTTTTTTATTTTTTAAAAAGCAGTTCTGCATCATTTTTGCTTAAAATTTTCTTAAAATCCAGAAACTAAATTGGAAAGTGAAAGGTATTCTCAATTCAGTTCAGAATAATTTTTCAAAATGAAATATTTTTTAGGGAGTTTTTTTTAACCCAAAGCTCTACAACAGTACAATATGCTCTCAGAAACCAAAAATAAAAGTCTTGCAATTCACTCAACAAAGAACTCAAGACCAAATCAACATGTAATCATATACACAGTACACCTTCCCCCAGCACTGTTATCTTGTTATGTCGGAGAGGAGGGTTAGGTAAGACGGCTGTTCTTCCATAACCCACGTTCAGAAGCTTTTGTGACACTACAGCAAGGATGAGGTTGTCTCAGTTTGCTTTGAAGTGAAGCAGCATTAGTGGTGTAGAGAATGCTTGTGTGGGCTGGGGTTCTCATTAAGACGGATAGGTTCACAGGAAGCTGCTGAGCCTTGATTGTAGGATTGGGGGAGTCATATCATTTGGGTGCATAGTACTTTCCTTGTATCTCCAGGCAGCTGCCACACTTCAAATACAAATTAATGAGTCATCACCTACGTACCATTCTTTCTTAGGAATCTGTGCCGCTAATTATACCAGTAAAACACAGAATCTGAGATTATATGATGAAATGATGGGAAAAAGATTTGATTGGCGTACAACGACAGAGTGACCTCATTCGTATCCTAGGTATTTATGCATCAAAGGAGCAAAGACATTTTCAACAAAAATCTCATGGCAATTTGTAGCTATTGCCCTGCACGGAATGTCTACGTGCACTAAATGCAAATAGCCTGCCTTGTTGGCAGAGGCTATTTACAGTAACTCCACCCGCCAACATGTTGATGTGAACAACCCGAGTTTGAATCCGCCTTTTGCCAAACTCGTTCTTGTCCCTTTTCACATATCACATCACATCACATCACATCACATCACATCACATCGTAAAGGCATTTATTTTCAATAAAAATGAAGGGAAATTATCGAAAAGGTTTAGGGAGGGCATATTGGCCATATAGCATGTTGTAATAAGTCAGCATCCATTTAATAATAATTTACACTCAGTATGTTAGTATTGCATACTGTTTTATAATGTACTACAGTGCTAAGGTGCAGATATTTGCAACTATTTGCAATAAGTTGTATAAATGGCATTTATCACTATTTGTACTGAGTATAAATAGCATCTATCGCTAAGAAAATATGCTATTTTCACTTACTGTAAATAGCATCTATTGCTATTTGCAATTAGTGTAAATAGCATCTATCACTACTTACACTTGCAAATAGCCACTGCCTATACTGATTAGGAGGCTAATTTGTACAGTATGAATTTGCACAATCTTATTCACATGATCTGTTTAAGCCCCATAGATGATTCTTAAAATTGTATGTAGTTGTAAGAATCATATCATATGAATTCACATCATACGAACTAGCTAACTATTTTTTTAAATGTTTGTTTATACCAGGGGTGGGGAACGTTGATCCTGGAGGGCCACTGTCCTGCAGAGTTAAGCTCCAACCCTGAAAAAAATACCTACCTGTATTCTAAAGACCTTGATTAGCTGGTTCAGGTGTGTTTGATTAAGGTTGGAGCTAAACTCTGCAGGGGACACCGGGCCTCCAGGATCAACGTTCCCCATCCCTGGTTTAGACACTAAAATGTATGAATGACATCTAAAACTAAAGGAATGTAAAAAAAAAAACTTGGTCACCTTCATGCCTTTTTAAACTTGAATGGCCTGATGTGGCTTTCTTTTGTGGAACACACACCCATACACACCCACTCACACCCACACACACCCAGAGACAACAATCTTTTGAAGAATGTCCAGTATTTGTTTATACAATTAAAGTCAATTGTGTTTAATTGAAAGTAGCTTTATAAAGAATATGCATATATTAAAATTTCTAAATAAGAACCATTATTGATTAAAGTATGCATCTAAGGAGAGTAAAGTTAAGGGGTATTTTGGAATTAAAGTGTGCTTACATATTCAAAAATTTGTAAACTATACTTAAGTATCTTTTCAATTAATTTAAATTATATGATCTGAAAAGCACTAAAAATGCTGCATTATGCATGCCTAGCCAGTAGTTGGCAATGTCACTTTATAAAGAAACACTGTATGCATGCCTATAGACTGAACACGCAATACGCATTCGCGTGATGTCACTGTTTTCACAAATTCTTTCGGTAGTTTACAGGAGGGGATGTTTTCAAAAACTTGCTCTTTAAAACCCCCAAAATGCTGTTGTCATGTGAATAAATGGCCTAATAAATGCATAAAAAAGTTTTCTGTTTTAAGTTGAAAATGGTAAGAGCTTGAAGAAGGTCCGCACACTCTCAAACATCAAAAAAAAAAAAAAAAAAAAAAAAAAAA
>JAFVLL020011228.1:0-65000 GCA_021397915.2 Tor tambroides
AATAGCCAGCATGCTAAGCTGTGTTAAGCCTCTCATTTGTCTGCCCAAAAGGTCATTCATTTCTTTTGCAGAAGTCAACCGTTTTGGTAATAGTTTTGCTCTCTTGTGCTGAAGTCAGTGAATGTGAGTTAAGCATTTTTGCCGGTCCTCCTTCCTTGTATTTTCGACCCTTCATTTTCTTCAGTATCCCATTCATTTCCCCAGGGTTATGTGTGAAAGGATCAGTGTAGCAAAATGAAAGGACCTGGGATTTTTTAGTCTCCTGACAGTACTGAGATGACAGTGTGATGGAGTAGGTTCATGAACAAGGATGGTGGAAAAGGCAAGTTGACAGGTTACAGGTTACAGTACAGTAAAGTTACAGTACAATGGAGATCAAGACTACAGAACAACCTACAATTTCCTAAATTTCGAGGTCACTGCTTAGTCCTATTTGTAGTTATCCTAACAGGAGTAAAAGCATGTTTTTTAAGCATATTTCATGAGTTAAATATATTCTGATGCACAGTATAAAAAACTTAAACATCATTTGAAAAAGAACATTGATAAAAATTAGAGAACACTTTCAGATACCTCCCAGTAATTGGTGTTAATCTGGCATCTGGTGCTAATTTCCTTAATTATCTGACAAATATAACTGGAAGCCTAACTTTCCAGTTTTCATTGACTTTGCAAGATGGTGAGCCATTCTGAAGTGACTCAAACCTTCCAGTAGCAGGTTGTCCAGATGAAGGCCAATAGCAGCCATAGAAAGAGAAGTTGGTTATTCCAAATATGTGATTTCTAGAATATTACATCTTTACTGTGTAACTAACTCATTCAAGTCCCCAAAAAGGCTGGTCATCCACAAAAGGCAAATGCATGAGAGGACAGGATAATGCAGAGAATCTCAATGGCCAATCGGTTCAACACTGCAGCTGGAATTGCTCACCAGTTCAGCACTGAACAGGGTAAGGATCTGTCTCTGCATAAGGTGTCTCGTCTCTATTTTTAACAGTCAACTTAGTATAATTTTTAATATTGACCATTTATCAGTTATAGGGCAAAACACAAAAACAATTATTGATTTTGCTGTGTCGGCAAATACAAAATAACTGGTGTAAGATTGTAAATGTAAAAACAGTCAATATAGACAGGAACAGAGAATGTGAAGAGTAAAGAAAGCATTGATGAGAGAGTGAAAGTGAGAAAGACGTACAAAGAGACTCCAGCAGTGTTGTGATAAAAGCTTGATATACAGAAATCCCCCATTCAACTAAATCTATAAGAGACGAGAATTTAAATTCCTGTGCTCAGAATATGACACAATGCATTCGAACTTAAAGGGGATTCCTCACTTTGCAGGGGGGCTCATATTTCAGGGCAGTAACAGGGAAAAGGGGCGTTTGGACATAATCTCTCTGAAAGGGGCTGACAAGCCGAAGAGGAAAATAGGATCAGGATCCATTATGCTTTTACAGAGCAAGATCTAAATCCTTCTCTCATTATGCTATTAGGCTCTCTTGTGTCCCAGTTTGGAAAGAATTCTCCTCCACCCAGACACACTTATTTATTTATTTGCACGGAGAATATAGGTCACACATTTTAAGTACTACTTATAAATTTTTTATGCATTGCAGCTTTTATTCAAACGGGCACCAGCGTTTGCAAATTGTTTTTGCTGCAGAATGACTTTGGCGATGTGAAATGTTACAGTTTAACAAAGAATAGCACTTGGTATGCTGTATAAACTCCGTTCACCATGTCTCATGAGCCATTAGCCATAGTGTCATTGTGGTCATGAACATACAGATTTGAATTTGAACTGCAGAAACATGCTGAATATCAGATCAGGTATAGACGTACATGTCTAGAATTAGTTACTGAGTGAAATAGTTTGAATTAAACTGGTCTGTCTGATTCATATGACTCCGCTGTGAACCCATAGGACTTTTCTGCTCTTTCATTATTATGCTGTAACCTGCCATATCCAAATTTTAATGAAATCCACATTGTTAGTGATAGAATAGAATCTTTTCTATTCCAGCTTTCGTCTCTTTTTGCAGCCAATTTTCCGTCATGTTCTTCAGTGCCTCATTGATTCTCTCTGTGGATTGTTTGAAAAGACATCAAAGGCACTACAATCACTTTATCATTTAATGTGTGTCCTACATGTCTCAGATCTGAATATGGCATATAGATTTCCATATGGATTCAGTAGTTTGTTATTTTCCTTGATGTAGACCTAAATATGTCACTTGTTGCATGCAGTTCTGTTGACTGTATTTTTTTCTTTCAAGTAATGGATTAATTACACAGGATTGAGTTTGGTTACAGTGGGTTATAAGGTTTCCTTTGGCCAATTTTCAATCCCATGAAGGAGTGACCCATGAAACGGTGGGTTACTGAGATCTATCAGAATTGTGCCCTCAAGCACAGTGCTCAAGCCAGAGTTAAGTTGCAATTAGTGGACGATAAGCTGCTGTGGGTAAAAAATATCTTCTAAATGACAAGCAAGACTGGTTAGTAATTAGTCAGTTGTTTAAGTGGAAGAAAATTAAAAATCTAATACAGTTTTGAGCATGCTAAAGGTGTAGAGCAAAGCTCAGCAGCAGTGTACCAATGTTTCCTCACCAGACCTTAGCAACTGTAATCGCTCCAGAAAAATGCACAGCTCATTAGCGGCTAAATGCTATAAAACGCACAGCATAGCCTGTAAAATTGATGGCCTTCACTAAGAAACCAAACTTTTTTAAAATGGCTGATCCATGGTTTGATGCACAGCTGTTGATCTCAAGAAAGTATATAATACCTGGAGAAAGTTAGAATACCCATTCATCTCAATGGCAGTTGCTTAACATGCAGGAAGTATTAAATTTGAAATGTATTATCGTTAC
This sequence comes from Tor tambroides, assembly GCA_021397915.2. Taxonomy (NCBI): domain Eukaryota; kingdom Metazoa; phylum Chordata; class Actinopteri; order Cypriniformes; family Cyprinidae; genus Tor; species Tor tambroides. Next base: position 2,877 of record JAFVLL020011228.1, read on the forward strand.
TCATAAGAATTCATGGCAAATTTTGAATGGCTGATAGTTTAGTTACAGAATCTACCAGCAGGAGCAGTAGACAGAATTCTGTATATTACTACACTTTACTTTGTAAGTAGAACTTTATTGTTTTCTTTATATTTCTGTGTCAATTATATTTCCAAATTCTGTTGTTGTTGTTGTTGTTGTTTTCTCTCCATAAGGTTTGTGTTTTGCATTGGCAAAGCATTTCATAGGAAATGTTTTGGTCACCTTTACATAACATAAATTGCTCACTTTCACGGTTAACCTTGTGGTTGACTTTGTGGTTGACCTTTGCTGCAATTTGTGTCTCATTCTCTTTATGTATGTTCAGATGTTTCTATTATGTATAAGAGAGATATAGGTACTGTTTGGCTTGTGGTTGGAGAGTCTCAGTGGTGAGGTTTCCCTCCTGGAGATAACTATGGAACGTGGAAGAGTAATTCCAAACAAAGTATTAAAAGTTATAAGGTTGTTTATATACCCATAGTATTGTATTTGGTGGAGATATGTTAACATGCACATTCTTAGCATTGGTTAGAAATGCTTTATATAAGTTAAAGGAATAGTTCATGCACAAATTCTAATTTGTTGAAAATTTCCTTACACTCACGCCATCCAAGATGTAGATGAGTTTGCTTCTTAATTGGAACAGATTTGGAGAAATTCAGCATTACAGTACATCACTTGCTCTCCAACTGAACCTCTGCTTGAATGGGTGCCATCAAAAAGTCCAATCAGCTAATAAAAGCACCACTAGAATCCACAAGTAATCCACATGACTCCATTTCATTAGTTATCGTGCTGTGAATTGAAAAGCTGAGTGTTTATCTTAAACAAGTTCATCATTGAGATATATATATATACTAATTCCTCTATCCATAATATTGCTTTCTTCAATGGAAAAAGTCATCTCATCTGAATCGGGAGAGAAATATGCACAAATCAAGTACTGTTTACAAACGAAAACTTGTCCAAAAGTCCAAAAAATTTCTAAATAAATATGTTGGTGGATTTTAGAGAGGACAACAGGGGATGGACTTTTTCACTGGAGGAAGCATGAATTATTATAAGTTATGGACTGTTAAGTTAAAACACATTAATGATAAATTTATTTCTAACAGACACTGAGATTTTCACTTTACAGGACATTAATTGATAGACAGACAGGTGTTACATGGTTTTCCTGGGGATTATTATGATAATGAAAATGTTTTTATCAGCTGTTTGGAATCTCATTCTCACGGCACCCATTCACTGCAGATGATCCATTGGTGGAAAAGTGACGTAATGCTAAAATCTGTTCTAATGAAGAAACAAACTTTTCTACATCTTGGATGGCCTGAGGTGAGTACATTTTCAGCCAATTTAATTTTTGTGTTAACTATTCCTATAAAGTGAGTAAATCTGTCTTTATTTTCCTTGCTGAGCCAAGTATGGAATGAAAGGGAAGCTTAATCAGACTTTCACTTCAGATGTGTCAATCACTTTGATCTGTCAATCTGTATTGTGTCTGTATTTGTACAAAGTATAGTTATGAAGCAAGCGACACACTGTTTATCTATAGAAGAATAAAATTGTTAGGATTAATCAAGCTAATTGTGTGCTATTTGTGATTGCTGTGCTATCTGATCACAGAACTGGAATACTTGGAGGTGCTGGGAAACAGAAATGAAGTAATCTGTTTAATGAAATCCTACGTGCCACAAATCAAGAGGTGCTCCCCTGTGGAGATATCCGAAGAAAAATACAGCAGCTGTGTATGGCTTTCATCTCGACACTCTATACCTTCGCCCTGGGTTAATACCTCAATCTCCATGGAGACCTTTGTGCTATTTTGTAACCTGCGTCTATTGTGGTTTCTTTTTGTACCGTTGTTTATTGACTTTTCGGTCGTACTTCTCAAATGGAGCCAAATATAGCTTGAACAAGTCTCAGTTCACTGATGTTTATTCTTGTAATATTCTCAGGGATTGAATACACGGAAATGTTTTCTTTGAGTTAAGGCCTAATTAGCAAGGTGTGTTTGAAGAGAAGGAACATTCAGCTTTAATGAATCTTCCGCTGCCAATGAAAGAAAATAACCTGCTAAGTGTTTTATCTTACATGAGCAAAGCGGCATATAGAGCATCAAAGATGGTAAACCTTAAAGAAAGTGTTTTAACGTGAAGAAACAGACATGTTGTTAGTGAGTCAGATGCTGAGCTTTTTCCAATTCTCCCCATGTGTCTGCTGCATGAGTCTGTATTTTTTCCTTGTGTACGTGGTAGAAAAGGGCAGCATGCGTGTTGCCTTTAATGTTAACACCTCATTATCCTGATTAGCATCACTGTGATTATGTTAGCGCTGATAAAAACTGAAAAGGTCAGACTGAGGTGACACTTGTTGTTAAGCTTAGAGGAAATCATTAAGAATTAGCTCTGAGAAGGTTAACCAATCCTGGTCTAAAAACAACTGGTTGCTGATGTGGACTAAAGATTTGGGATGAAATACTTAGTGTTTGGGAGTGTTTCTTCTTAAAACTAGTGTTGTACAGTATCGTGTTACTCATTATAAAATGTAACTAATTATGTCTTTCTAAGTGCCAACTAGTTACTTTTTAATGCTTTGTTGCATGCAGTGTCTAATGCTATGTTCCATTTACTTCGGAAGTCAGAGCTGGGAATGACGTCACACCCAAACTGATCTCGTTCCAGTGCACAAGTTGGAAAACCAATTTGGATGAATGCCTTGTTAGCAATACCAGTCAATAAAAACACTTAAAAAGCATTATTTTATGCAGATAATGCTGAAGTATCATCTCCACAGATAGAGGTTGGATAGTAGTGCACCACTCAGTTTAGTTAAACACAAACATAAGTGCTAATAAACAATATATTACTTCTGCTTCACTTATGTTGATACACTGAGCAGCTATTTTAGGTCTGAAGTTGTTGCAGCTCCTTTGAGTTTCTGAGGCCTTGTCCACACTAATGTTTTCATTTGAAAACATCTTTTTCTTTCCGTTTTGGCCTTCCGTCCACACTGAGGCTACATTTACACTAGTGCGTTTTCGTTTAAAAACGCATCAGATTTGCTATGGTTATGCCTGTTGTTTACACTACTCTGGCGTTTTTGCCCCTCGAAGAAAACGCCGCAGACCCCATTTCAGTTTGAAAACTCTGGGGTTGCGTTTCAGTGTAAATGGACCAAAACAGAGACTTCTGAAAATGATGGCGTGGGTGCCCACATTTACTGTACGCATCCTTGATGACTGTGTAAATAATAACGTCATGCTTACTGTTGTACGTGAATGAATGGTCATGTGACATGCGTTTTCGTTTGAGTAGAGTGGATGGAGATCATTTCTGAAATGCAGTGAAAACGCCAGTGTAGACAAGCACTAGTGTGAACAGGGCCTCTGACTTGAGTGAACATTCCAATTAAAAGTTTCTACTAGGAACTTGGAATTTCCAACTTCCCCGTACAACTGGAATGTGCCATAAAAGATGCTTTTCAATGTGGCAGTGCATTGTATGTATTTACACAGGAGTCCCAAAACATTGATGTGTGTTACTCACTTGAAACAATATTACTATATTATGGTGTAAATTTAAGAAGTAACGTTACTTTACTCTTTACCCGAAATATGTAACATACTCCACTGGAAGTCTTTGGTTCCACCAAAAACAGAAACATACAGACAAGCTCCAAACTTTGATCAGAACTCAGCTTTTGGGATTTTTACATTACACCACTTTCTAAGCTCCTTTGAAAGGTTTGAAAATGTTCCTCGGTAATTGCTGTGGATATGGCTTGTCAGATAGACCCACTTTCACAAAACCCAATTTTCCACATACAATACCTTTCATCTGCACAACTACTCCCTGTGCCTAGCTCTCAGCTCAGGACAAAAATAAATGCATTATCATAAATATATGACAGAGAAAGCTTTTTAATTGCACTGTGTAAGAAAAAAAAGCCAGTTAAATTTTTATAATGATCCACCCCTTCTATAAAGCGATAGGCAGACTTGCTCCAAGAGAAGCGGCATTTCTGTTGTTTTTCTTTTTTCTCTCCTTTCACTCTCTTCCACATCTTTTTCTTTAAATGCCACAAATGTCATTGGCAGAAAGGGACAGCATCATTATTGTTATCCTAACGACATCCTTGCTCTCTTTTATTAAGCCAGAAGAGAGCTTTCTCCTCCTCCTCCTCCTTCTGACAAAAGTGTATTCATTATAGACTGTCTGCCTCCTTTCCCAATGTGAAGCTCAGAACAGAGTCTCTGAACAACGAGACCTCATTCTAATACTCCTACACCTGGTTAGACAACCCCGCACACCTTCAAATCTCCTGGGTCGATAGGAGTTTTGAAGTATTGAGGCAGTTGACCTGAGTGGAAAGCAGTGAAAATCTCTTATAAGGCCATCAGTCCATCAAAAAATGTATATAATTGATTACATGGCATGCTTATCAGTTAATTGCATATATTAATATTGGTTGAGAAGCCACCCAAATGAAAATTCAGTAACAGAAGCCTTTATATATAATGGGTTATAAAAGAATTTTTAATGCATTAATTATGCCTTGTGATGCACCTCATAATGTATTGTATGATATCATGAATAATTGTAATCATAGTTATATAATATAATACTTATCCCTTCATTGTTACACCTTTAGGAATGCATTAAAACACATGACGAACAATCAATTTCAGATGTAAAAAGGAATCTCCATATATTATAACTTTGGTTACAATTCTTTATGAAAAGATATAATGCATTACATCAAACATTAGACATTTATAATGCATCATACATGCTTCAAGAAAAGTAGTAGCAGTAATTCAAACACATTTAAAAATCAAAAATAGAGATGTGCAGTAGGTAGACTTCATCTTTAGTTTTGCATTTTACTTTATGTATTTTTTTTTATATAAAAATGAATTTCGGCAAATGACTGATAATATAATTGGCTCCTAATGCTGTGAGGGGGCCCCGCATAGGGCAAGGGTGTCCCGTACAGCAGGGGGTGAGAAACAGACCGTTTTCAGTAGTAAAGATAGACTCTTTGGACTGAAGAGGAGGAGTGACATGATGGTGTAATGAAGTAAAGTATGTAGGTGTGGGTGTGTGTATGTGTGTGAGAGAGAGAGAGAGAGAGATTGTGAGAGAGCAATATGAACGAGTGGGTGGTTATGCTCTGTGATGGTGGGCTCAGGGTGAGGAGGTCAGCTCTCCATGAGGTCTGCTCACAGCAAACACACTCCTCCACAAACAGGACTCCTGGCCAATCCCGACTCCGCTTGACTGCGATGTGTTTCCAGTTTCCGTGAGCATCTCCCTACGCACCTATCGGCTGATTCTAATTTAGCCATTTAAGAGCTGAGAGATACATTCATCCTTATGTGTTGTTGATATCTGATATAATAGCAATAATGTACAAAAATGTAACAATGCACTCAGTATTTTTTTCTGATTAAAGTGTTTTTAAGCATCAATGGTACTTAAAAAGTGGTGGCACTGGTGGTTACCCAGCATACTTTGCAGCTGGGGTCAACTAAGAGTGAGTTTGATCTGACTACTCTCTAGAACTGTAAAAGGGTGTGAAATTGGTTTAAAGAGAGATTCATAGTTGGTTGTAGTCATATCCATATGAAAGCATAGTTTAATTTTACATGGAGCAGGAAAATACCATTTTGAGATTACATGACCAGCCAGATATTACTTGCTTATATCTTTGTCAGTCAAAGTTCAAGCTGCTATATTGGCCAGTGCAACATAAATGTAAAAAAAAAAAAAAATACTAAATTGCAACTTTAGTGATTCTTTCTTCTTTTCCCACCTAACCTAGTTGTGATGACCATAATTAATCACTGATTATGTATGAATGGTATCTTGGGATGCATTAATTAGCATTTATGCGTGGAAATAAGGCTATTCATTCAGAATTATCGAGAGAAACAGGCTGATTTAACTTACCTGTTAGATAAAAACTTGTAGGAATAATTATCTAATGAAAATGTCATCCTTATCCCCTAACTGCCAGATAATAATTTTCTTAATTGCAGAGATGAGGCTTGCAGGTGATAAGGGTCCAGATAAAGGGCATCATGGGAGTGCCAGTTTCAAACACGATGCTAAAAAGGAAAAAAAAATTAGCTAAATTTTATTAAAATTAGAAATGTTGCCTTGGTACCTAAATAAAATAAGTTTAAGCAGAAGTAAAATAACTAAAACTAAAACGTGTGTGGGGAACAACAAATATGTGTCTTTTCTGTCTAATACACTGCTTGGGCATTATGGGTTTAATCAAATCCTATCATCGAATATAATGTTTTACTCTGAAATTCTTAATTTTATTAAAGTAAATGGGTTGTGAATGTCATTTTTCTTTGAGGTACAGTGGACATAGAGAAAGACAACTTAAATACACAAATGTCTGCTTTTCTACTGACTGACTTTGTTCTTCTGTTTTGTCCATTTAGTCCTCACCTGCTTAAGTTATGTTCTTTTTATTTAAATATTGTTTCATAAATAAAAATGGGTGGTCTTTTGGAAGCAAGAAACCAGTGAATTTAGATATTTTTGCTGCTGGCCTCGACCAGATGGCAGAATCACCTCCCCTCCCACACACAGCTACACACACACACCCTCAGCAGAGATGCTCGCTCACACACACCTACACACAGCAGACTCACTCATGCACCATAATTGGTCCTATCAGTGGTCCTATCGATGTACAACCTACTGGCCCACAGCATGTAACAGTAAAAAGACACAATCTAGCCCAGACATGAATCAAAGGTCTCTCACATTGTGCCATTGTCCCTCTCTCGAAGTTCAAAGATCAGTGCAGCTAATTAACATGACTATATTTAAACAGAATTATATAAGCAACAGAGCAGTTTATGAGTTTAACTACAACTTGTTGTCACTGAGTGTTAAGGAGTTTTGAGATTATCATTTGAGTTGAAATTTTATTGTATTAGGAGAGAGAGCAAAGATATGAAACCAGTGTTGGAAATTGGTTGCCATGGACAACCATCAAATACACAGGCTACTGTATTTATCTAAAACTATTTAACCAATCAGAATTGAGTATTCTACAGAGCTGTACAGTACAGATTCTTTTCATTAATGTCTGATTTTGAGTTTTCATTCTTTTATACAGTAATTGAGGTCGGTACAAGTGATGTTTGGTTGAATTTTTTGTCATTATATTGAAGTACTAGTGTGGAGATTTGATTGACAAATGAGGGCTTTATATTTAATGAAATTTAGATGAGTTTGATTGAGGCAATGCCAATGATTGTACAGGTCTTTTTAGTCCCACTTCTCCCCCACTGAAATTATTTGAACCACTTCAATGTGACCTCAAAATGCTGGAGCATGTTTGGAAATTCCAGCTAATATTTTCTCCAATTTTAAAAATGAATTTGACACTAGATTGACACTGGTTTGATTCTGTTGAATGGTTTGGTTTGATTTAATTTTCATTTTAGGCTAAAGGTTATATATATATATATATATATATATATATATATATATACAGAATTTTAGTGGTATATAGACCTGGAGGCAGTTGATTACCCATAATGCACTAAAATCTGTAGCTCAATGTTAATTGTTAATTCTTGTTTTTAGCGTAAATTTGAGTTTTTAATTTGCAATTTTTTTTCTGTTATATTGAGAGAACATATTTTCCATTAATGTGCTTGTTATAGATATACTGTTATTTTACTATTAATGAAAACCCTGTCATTTTAATGGTTTAGGGCTTGTTCTCATTCATTACTAGTTCCGCATGTGCATGTCTTAAGCGTTGTTAGTAATAGTATTTGTTATTATTATTGTGGGTTTTGTGTACTATTTGTCTTCAGAGATGAACTAGCATCTGTTTCTTCAAGACCTGGCTCTCTTTTGGAGTACTGGACAGGTTTTGTCCAGATTGACTGTCGATGTCCACTCTACTGCTCTTGCACAGACTGGCTCTGCTGCCATCCTTCTGTGAGGGATAGCAGAACCAGGTCATCCACGCAGAACAAACACTTGATTTCAGTGCCACAGAGTGAGACCTCTCTGTCTCTCACACCGGACAGATCAGAAAGTACTATTTAAGACACCCTGTTATTTAAGAAAATTACTCAGTGATTGCTGTTTCCTTTTGTCTGGAAGATATCTTCACCTCGTGTCACCTTATTCCACTTTACTGTAAGTCTGTAATTTAGTGTTTGGATGGCAAAAGTGCTTCCAGAGCAAAACTTACAGCTGCCCAGGTAGATAGCAGTAATCACAACACATGTCCTTGTGCCCATATCTGACCACAGCATGGGGAGATGGACGCTTGTTATCTGGTTTGACTGGACCAGAGCTGCGCTGCACACGTGGGCACAAACAGACTACCAGCTCCCTCTGTCCAGCAGCCCCCTTCTGCCTCAAATCCTCTCAGATCACTCTACCCAGCAAGTCTCCTGTTTGGACAGCAGCGTGAGCCCTGTCCCTGGTCCAAAGCCACGGCTTCCTCCCCTCTTCCCACCTGTCAGGTGCTCTTGGCTGTTTTAATGGGGGAGGAAAGGGAGGGGAGGGGGGACAGCAGCCAGCCTGCCGGATCCAGCGCCTGCCTGCCTGCCTCTCGTGCCAACCTTTACGGCTGTCTCTCAGCTCCGTCCATCCTTCTGGCCAAGACTCGCAGCAGGTGTCCCCACAGAATGGAGATCTGTCCGAGTCACCATGAGGTCCGGCCTGCCCTTGCCTCTGGCTGTTAGAGATAGCAGAGAGGTCACACATTTCCACGCACATTCATGGAGCTCTTTCTCAGTCGTGCAGAAAGAGTCACAGAAGTGTTTCTTTGCTGGATGTGTGTGACTTATTAATATTCATAAAATCGCATAGCTTGTCAGTTCTGTCAGAACATTGTGAAAGATGAGAATCATTACCATGATTACATAAAGCATTGTTTTGCCATTGTTATTTCACGCCATGTGTGGTGAAAATGGGAAATGCAATTTGTTGTGCTTGCAAAGTGGTGTAATGAGGCTAGCAAGCCCTTAGCGAAATGTGCAACCACTACACTGCATGAAACCGTCGAGAGACTGAACAATTACACAAACAGCACAGCTTTTGAGAAGAACAGGCATCTGTATATCATTATAAGATGGATTCATTATGAGTCTCATTATAAGTATCAGCTTTAAACATTAGTGCAACAGTTTTTATTCTGTTTCACTAATGGATGGATGCCTTGACAATTTTTTTTGATTATCTAAGTTTTTAGGCTTTGCCTCATCTCATTTACAATAAACAGCAGGAAAAGTATGATAGTAAGGGCCCTTCACACCAAGGACAATAACTGTAACTATAAAGATTCAATAATTCTAAATCTATGAGAATCCTGAACACGGAAGTCTTGTCCACCTCATAACGGAAAGATGCTTTACATTTCCGGTCTCTGGTGTTTCTAGTCAAATTAACGCACAGTTTAACCCTTTTCACATTTTTATATTTAGTTATATTTACAAAGCTTCAGTTTAATTCAGTCGTTCTTTTTACCCCATTTTAATGGTTAACGCTAGAAGGGATACAGCTGTGGCTACTGGGCATCCACACATCAGTATAGCGTCATTTATGTCACACTGTACACAGTTCCCTTCCAGGAACTCGAGCTGCGTCCGAAAACGCTATGGGAACGCCTTCAGCGTGACCACGCTCTGAATCTCATGTGCAATCAGTCCCGGGCGAAGGGCGAGCGCCACGGGCGGGTGACGTCACGACCAGGAAGCATAAAAGCAGGTGCGGCGGAGCCGGCGTCAGCTTTCTGTCATTCAGCGAAGCGCTCTATGTGTGTCAGTCCTGCTTGTTTTGTGAGTCTTATTTATTGTCGTTTGTCAACTAGGGAAACACAATGTCAAAGAAGTCTCAGTATAAAAGCAAACATTTGGGCGATTCCAGATCACGCTTCAGGTCGTGTGCTCGTCCCTGCCCTCGCTACATCACGAGCGGGGACACTCACGATCTGTGCGTGGTCTGCCTGGGTGCGGAGCACGCGGAATCGGCTCTCGAGGGAGCCGATTGCCCTCATTGTGAGCGGCTTTCGCGGCGAACGCTCCGCACCCGGAGGGCTCTCTTTGAGGAGGGAGCCTTTGCGAGTGTTCCACGTGGTGCTGGCCCCGCTCTGCCGGTGCTGAGCGGCTGCTGCATACGTGGGGCTCGCAGGCTGATCTGGCTGGCGGGAGTGAGACGGGCAGGTCCCTATCTCCTCCCGTATCCGCCAGATCTGGCGCCCTGCCGTCGGTCTGCCACGAAAAAAGGAGCGTGCCGCTCGAATCGCAGTTGATCAGGTGGAGGTGGCCCCAAAGACGGTCGAGCCCCTATCTTCTTCCTTTCCCACCAGATCTAGCGCTCTCGTTCGGGGTGTGATTCTCCCCCTTTGAGTGAGCGCTTGCTGTTGCAGCGCGCGTTGCCGAGGCGACGCGTGCATTACGTCATTCTCATTCATATTATGAATCCTTTTCATATCAGACCGTGTTTACTTGTCTGGTTGTTTTTCTGCATTTAATTTTGAGGAATTAAATGATGCATTTCATCTAACTAGAAGTTAGATATGTATATACATATATATGTGTGGTGTATAGGAGCCTCTTGGGAAAACAAAAACATTCTCGAGTGCGAGCATGATGCTTTACCACTCTTCCTCTGAGGAGGTTGAGGTGGTCAGCAGGGGCTGCTGGGCGGAGCAGCCCCAACCGTGTTCCAGCTCCTCATCTAGGGAGCGTCACTTCTCGTACTCCCCATAATATTGGAGTCAGAGTGGCGCTCCCAGGCCGAGGGCTTCTAGCAGAAGGCGGATCTGCGGACCGTCATTCCCGCTGGATAGTCTTCGGCTAAAATGTCCTGCTGCCTATGGCCCAGGACTTCTGAGGGCCGGCCCCTCTGGGGAAGAGCGGCGTACACCGCATTACACGGTGCCCGTCTCTCCTCAGTGCCCTCAGGAGATCGGTCTGCCAACCCTGCCAGTGTTCCAGGGCGCAGCGGTCTCCAGCGAGCGCTTCTCTCAGTTACTTCCGCCCGGAAACGTAGCGGAACTGAGGGGCTCGCCGCCCCTTCGGGGGTCTTTAGAGCAGCTAGAGCGGCCGTCCCCTGCCGGTCTTCCGCTTCAGGGCACCGAGCTAGCAGCTCTAAGCACACCAGAGGCCAGTCTCGAGAGACTGGTTCCCTTAGTAGGCACTTGGCGGTGTGGGAGCCCCTGCCAAGCGTGTCTTATTGGGTCCTGCCTGAGCAGGCTCTGGTTCTATCAGTTTAGTCTTCCTAGAAATGATGCAGGTCTGAGGACCGTCGTTTCAATAGGAGACTTCAGCTCGGAGGGCGACCCCTACTGGGGTGGAGCGGTACACCGCAGCACACGGTGACCGTCTCGCCTCAGTGCCCTCCGGGGACTTGTCTGCCAACCCTGCCGTTGTTCCAGGGCGCAGCTGGTCCCAGCGAGTATTTATCCCAGGTCTTTCCGCCTGTGACTACAGCGGGCCTGAGAAACTCGCCTCAGCAGCCAGATCACGCGTCTCCTGCCGGTGCGCCGCATCGAGACAGCGGTCTGGTTGCTTCTACTACACCAGAGGTCAGTCTCGAGAGACTGATTCCCTTTGTAGATCATTTCGCAGCCTGGCAGCGACTGCCGAATGTATCTCCTTGGGTCCTGCAAACCGTGAAGAATGGCTATCGCATTCAGTTCGGCGTGCCACCGCCGCCGTTCAACGGGGTTGTCATGACTGCGGTCCGCCCCGAGCAGGCTCTGGTATTGGAACAGGAAGTCGATACTTTGCTGAGGAAGGAAGCCATCGAGTTGGTTCCTCCTCACGAGACTCAGACCGGTTTCTACAGCCGGTACTTCATTGTTCCAAAGAAGGATGGAGGGCTGAGGCCCATACTGGATTTGCGTCTTCTGAACCGCTCAGTCAAGAGACTGAAGTTCAAGATGCTTACTATCAAGCAGGTCGTGTCTCAAATCAGGTCCGAGGACTGGTTTGTCACGATAGATCTCAAAGACGCCTATTTCCATGTCTCCATCCTTCCATCTCACAGGAAGTTCCTGAGGTTGTCAAAGGCAAAAGCGTACCAGTATTTGGTTCTTCCCTTTCCGCCAGCACTCTCACCCCGCACTTTCACCAAGTGTGTGGATGCGGCACTGGTCCCGTTGCGACTGCAGGGCATCCGCATACTCAATTACATCGACGATTGGTTGATTCTTGCTCAATCAGAGCAGATGGCGATTCGGCATCGAGATGTCGTTCTCGCCCACATGAAAGACTTGGGGTTAAGACTAAACGCCAAGAAAAGTGTGCTTTCTCCAGCTCAGAGAACCACTTATCTAGGCGTGGTGTGGGATTCGACCACGATGCAGGCACGTTTGTCCCCTGCTCGGATCGAGTCGATCCTCACGACAGTCAGGAGAGTGCGAGAGGGCCAGTCACTCACTGTCAAGCAGTTGCAGAGGCTGCTTGGGCTTATGGCAGCTGCGTCCAACGTGATTCCGTTCGGCCTGCTGTACATGAGGCCCCTACAGTGGTGGCTCAAGACCAAGGGGTTCTCCCTGAGGGGAAACCCGCTTCGCATGATCAAGTTCATGTGGCGATGCCTATGTGCCTTGGACATGTGGAGGAAACCTTGGTTCTTGTCTCAGGGCCCCATGCTGGGGGCTCCTTGTCGTCGTGTAATGCTAGCGATGGACGCTTCCCTCACCGGTTGAGGAGCGGTCATGAGTGGCCGCTCAGCCCGCGGTCTGTGGAGTGGTCACCATCTCACGTGGCACATCAACTGCCTGGAGATGCTGGCTGTATTTCGAGCACTGAAATTTTTCCTCCCAGACCTGAGAGATCGCCATGTGCTGGTGCACACCGACAACACATTGGTGGTCTTGTATATCAACCACCAGGGAGGTCTGCGTTCGCGTCCCTTGTACAAGCTGGCACACCAGATCCTTGCGTGGTCCCAGAACAAACTCCTTTCACTGAAAGCAGTATATATTCCTGGGCATCTCAATGTGGGAGCAGACATCCTGTCGAGGCAGGGGCCGAGGCCCAGGGAATGGATGCTTCACACCGACGTGGTGAAGCAGATATGGAGAGTTTTTGGTCAGGCCGAGGTGGACCTCTTCGTGACTCAGGAGACAGTGCAATGTCCCCTCTGGTTCTCTCTAGTTCATCCAGCTCCGCTGGGACTGGATGCCATGGTACAGACGTGGCTGAGGCGTCGTCTGTACGCATTTCCCCCGATCGCTCTGCTCCCGGGAGTTCTGGCGAGAGTACGCGGGACTTAGTCAGTCTACTATTAGTAGCACCGTTCTGGCCGGCCGAGTATGGTTCTCCCGGACTCGGGATTTCTCTCCTCGACGGCACCCCGTGGTCGGTTCTGATCAGGAGAGATCTCCTCTCACAGGCCAGGGGCACCATTGTGCACCCTCGCCCGGAGCTGTGGAAACTGTGGGTGTGGCCCCTGAGGGGGCACAACTCCTAGCTTCCGGTCTGTCAACCGAGGTTGTCAAGACCATCCTCCAATCCAGAGCTCCCTCCACGAGGAAACTGTATGCCTTGAAGTGGAAACTTTTCACTTCCTGGTGCGGAGACCGCCAGCTCGACCCAGTCAACTGCCCGATTCGCGCAGTTCTGGAGTTCTTGCAGGCCTGTTTCTCCGCAGGGTTAACCCACTCCACCATTGAGGTTTACGTGGCAGCTATTTCGTCATACCACGACCTTATCGGTGGCCAGTCAGTGGGTAGACACCCCCTAGTTACACGTTTCCTCCGCGGTGCGCTGAGGCTGAGGCCGCCTGTACGTCACACCACAGCCAGTCGTACTCCAGGCCTTTTGTCCTCCTCCCTTCAGGGAGCCCGACCAAGAGAAGCATAACTGTATGTGTCCAGTGTGAGCACTGGGCACGTACATCCACAGAGCTGCCCTGTGGAGAAAATCGGACCAACTGCTAGTGTGCTATGGTCCTCCTAAGAGGGGTCTTCCTGCTACGAAGCCCACTCTTAGTAGGTGGATAGTGGATGCCATTAACTTGGCATACGAGGCCTCTCAGCTTCCCCCGCCGTTGGGAGTCAGAGCGCACTCAACCCGAGGTGTGGCGGCCTCCAAGGCCCTCTGGGCAGGTGTCCCTATTCAGGACATCTGCAACGCTGCTGGGTGGTCCACGCCCCTGACATTCGCCAGGTTCTATAACCTCGACATCCGAGCCGCTCCAGGCTCTTCTGTCCTCTCGTCCTGACACTCAGGCAGGGACTTGTCAGTCTGGCGGCGTGGGTATCTCGTTCCCATAGCGTTTTCGGACGCAGCTCGAGTTCCTGGAAGGGAACGTCTCAGGTTACGCATGTAACCATGGTTCCCTGAAGGGAACGAGACGCTGCGTCTCGTAGCCACACTTCCGGCATCCCTGCCCGCGCTTGCTTCATTCCTAGAAGCTGACGCCGGCTCCGCCGCACCTGCTTTTATGCTTCCTGGTCGTGACGTCACCCGCCCGTGACGCCTCGCCCTTCCTTCGGACTGATTGCACATGAGATTCAGAGCGTGGTCACGCTGAAGGCGTTCCCATAGCGTTTTCGGACGCAGCTCTCGTTCCCTTCAGGGAACCATGGTTACATACGTAACCTGAGACGTTTTTGCATTATTGTAAGGGGTAGGTGTAGACATTAATAAAACACAATCTAATAGTTAGAAAATTTTATTTATTGTTAGCTTCCAGCCGCAGCTGTATCCCTTATAGCCACAACCCAGTTTAACATGGATTTCTATGGAGACTGGAACACGAGAGCATCCAAACGAAAGTTAGAATCTACTGTGGCAGTGTTCTTCGGTTACTCAAGAAAAAGTTGGATAGGAAGGTCACAACCCAGGTATAACGATAACATCACAGAGGAATGATATAGTTGAAATTTTCTATTTGATTTTTTTTTCTATCTAAAGGATTAAAACATTGAAAAATCAGAACTCACTTGATTTTAAAGAACATGCTAAACAGAATGTGTTCATGACTGTTATATAGTTATATAACACCACACCTTCCAGGTGTGAGCAGCTATTAAAATCATTATTATTAAAGGCAACATTCATACAGAACTCGCACTGGTAAATTTTCAGGACTCACAACCGCATTTTCGGTGAACCTCCGCTGTATGAACGGAACCGTACTGGACAACTGTGTCACGTCACTAGAAGGCAAGCCTGCAACCTTTAACCAAAAAAGCATAACAGCTAATGCTAACACTTCCGGTTTGGCAGTACGTGGGAAAGGAGACCAGAGGCGTTTTTTTTTTTTTTTTTTGAATGGATATCAGTGGAGGAGAAGCTTCACTACGCTGAATGAAAAGCTTATTAGAACAAACAGCATATCATTTAATGAATCGACTGTCGGCTAATCTTCAACATGTTTTACACTAAACAGTACTTTTGGATTTAACTTTTTTTAAAGTTTACACCGAAAAAAAAATACTATTTTATAAGAGAAGTCACTGACATTTTGCGACAAGTGGGATTCAGCTTACGGCACTTTTTATTCATTCCTATGGTATCCATAAATGGCGATTGAGTGTCGCACAACTCTGACTGAAATTCAATGACGTCAAGACTGTAATGTGATTGGTTATTACGCCACACGTGATTCAAGTTGAACGTTACGCTTTCTCCAACAGTAAGTAATACAGACCCTCTCATCTCCCAATAGTAAGACAGTCTCTGTCACTGCATCGTTTCTGATAACTTACAGAGATGGAGTTATGAGTTGCGTGCCATTTAAAGAGTTAAATATAGATGCAGTCACTGTTTTCCACTGTTTTTTTTGTTTTGAGGTCTACGTGAGATTCAAATGATCCAGTTCCACTCATAAAGCTGATGTTGTTTAATTTGATGTACGAAGATTTGACGTAGAAACTTGTGCACTATTACGCTCATGTCCTGTAAGCTGTGATAAGGCACAGTGATATGGACAACGCCATTTTTATATTTACATTAGTATTAGAGGTGTTATTCACTGCTAGCGCTAAAATATAAAAGGGGATTGACAGCAGTTGCTTTTTCATAGAGTAGCGACTTGAATCAGTTTTCATTAAGAAAATATGCTTCTTTTTTTTCTTCTAGGGAATAAAGTTTAGATCAGTTTGCAGGTTTTTCTGTAGCTGGTCAAGCTGGTCCCAAGCTCAGTCTGTCAGTTGGTCAGACACTGGGAGACAAACTGACCAGCCTTCTAAACCAGTTGAGCACCATCTTGGCCATGGTGGGAGCTTCTAGACCAGCTTAAATCTGATTTAAGCTTTTTTTCAGCAGGGGCAAAGCTCAGATCCCAATCAGACATATCATGAAAAGAAAATCTCATTTTGCCAGTTTCTCTTAAATCTCACCTTCTCTCTGGCTGTCCCCGACCATCCTGTGAACACCGTTTCCAGGGCAACATCCCTGGTGGCCAGCAGATGCAGAGAACAATGATTGTCCAAAGCAGAGGGACCTCGAATCTGCAATGTCAAGACAGGTGGCAGATGTTATATTTAACACTTTTTTCAATCAATCGATGCATTTTCAGGTAGGTAGGTAGATAGATAGATAGATAGATAGATAGATAGATAGATAGGAAAAGTTTAAATCAGTGTTATAAGGTTGTCTTGCATTGTACAAATTCAGACCTTGCTGCAAGCAATCTCATCAGATTTATGTGCTTTTACAGAAATGTGTTCGGTTCCTTGATTTCTGTAATGTGTTTCTCAGCTGAGGAACAAAAGGCTTAGCAATGTAATTCAGTGAGAGCAGGAAAGATGTCTAGAGCTGAGCTCTGTGCTACATGCATTAAACATGACATGTAGGGCTATGTGTATGGTAGTAGCCAGGACTTAAAATGAAAATGCTCTTCACAGGTGAAGACAGGCTGTATTCTGTGCTGAGCCACACATCACTGAGGAGATTTAAACTTTCATTTAATCTGTGACAGGAAGAATTGGCAGCAAAACACTGTGCTTTATGGTAAGAAACACCAGTGTATAAGGGTGAATATAAAACAGAATATACTATTATAATATATTTAATATTAAATTATTTTTTAAATAATTATATTATTATAATCTAAATAGTTGGTTTTTCCAGTACAACTACTTTTAAAAAAATCACTCTGAACCATATTGTTAAATAATTTGAGCCATACTCTTTTAAAAGTGTGACATTTAACTAGATGAACTAAATAGTTGAAATAAAGCATTCTGCTCACACATGAGTTCCCATTTCCTTCACAATCTTTATATTTCATGACTTCTATTACATTATAAATATTAATCAACAATAGGCTGCTTGGAGAGATGCTGAAGATCAGAATGCATCATTCTAAGGGGAAAGGGGCTGGCACTTTAATCAAAGAGGTCTTAGCATATTCTAGTAGGTGCTGCGCATGGCGGCTGCAGCCAATCACGGCTCTCGAGAGTGCTTATTGGTTGGGCTGTGGGGGATGTCTGGCTTCCATCGGTAGGGGGTTACTCTCTCCGCTCCATCCGTCCATTCAGCCCCCACAGTCAGCAAAATACACGTCAGAGCGCAGGTCCACAGCAAACGAATCCTGCAGAGCTCTGTGTATGAGTGTTGATGTGTGTGTGTGTGTCAGAGTGTCAGGAGGAGAGAGAGAGAGACACACACAGCGTGGACTAGCTGCTTCTGAACCACTGCAGGAGCATTAAATCTGGGACTGTCACAGATACTGAAGGAGAGAGAGAAGACATTCAAAGAAGGACGTTTATCTAGCAGCACAGTTATGGAGACTCATCTCTGCTGTCCACTAGCGGATCAAACTAGAAGCAAAGGACAGAAAAGTCAGCCGCCGTATTGACTTTAATCTTCCAGTGGAAGAAGGAGATTATATTCCCTGACAGTTTGCTCTCAGAAGGTGAAGATTAGGAGTGGATTTTTTCTTCTTTCTTTCTTTTTTCTTCTGTGTTTCAGTTAATTGCTCTGCTTTTGGGGGCTCCTCACCCTCTCCACAAGTCGTCCCCTCTCTCAGATCCTTCCTTTCCTTCCCAACATCATCTCTGCATGCTTTTCCACTGCTCTGCAGGTGAACACACTCATGGTGGATGCCAAGGGAAGGAACATGAAATGTCTGACGTTCTTGTTGATGCTTCCAGAGTCAGTTAAGAGCAAGTCCAGTAAAGGCTCCAAAAAGGGGAGTCCCAGCAGCTCGTCCAAGCTGCCCCCTGTGTGCTATGAGATCATCACCTTGAAAACCAAGAAGAAGAAGAAGATGGCAGCGGAGATCTTCCCCACTAAGAAGCCGGCGTCGGCCACCACGGTGCAGCAGTACCAGCAGCAGAACTTGAACAACAACAACACCATCCAATGCTGCAACTGGCAGGGTCTGTACTCCACGATCAGGGAGAGGTAGGTCAACTTCAGATGTGTTCAGAGAGGGAGATGAGAATGGTACAGTTTGCGCAGAGAACATCTGCCGACAAACACAGCATTTATGCTGTGATAGCTGATGCAGTGGAGTCCAAAATTCGAAGAGCACATTTAAACCTGAAAATGCGAAATTGTAGGTTTTTGAAAATTTTATTGAAGAAATATTCTGCACATTTTCTAATTGATTTCTAATCAAAGAAGCACATTTGTGACAATGATCATGTGAACTTTCAGACGGCCACATTCTCAAATCATGCTGGATAACTTTTTGGAGCTCACGCTGCTGTACTTAAAAAAAATCAAACAAAATTGTTATGCTATTAAAATACATTGCCATAAATGTATTAGTTATTTTAAAAATGCTTTATTAATAATTAAAACGATTTATTAAATGAGCATTTTCACAAGTGGATTCAGATTTTTGAAACTCACAAAATTTTTGAAAGAAAATGTGCATACACAGTTTTTTCTTCTTCTCAAGATTCAGCAGGTTCAGGTTTGGGCACTGGATGTCATTGCTGGAACATTTTTTTAACATCTCTGAGACTGTTTGGGAATTTTCTGTAATGTTAAATTGTCCGTTTGTGTAGTTGTCGTCTCTGTTCCGCCCTGTATGCATTGTCCCAAAAGAGGCAAAAGAAAGGAACAAGTTTTGTTTTATATGCATGGCTTTGCTCTCTGTCAAAGGGTAATATTTACTTTGTCGTCATGGGAAAGCCCCATGCCGGCCAAAACAAATGCGCGCTTTCGGACCTGGCTTTGTAGTCACTCTGGAACTGCGTTGCTTGTTTACCTACGGCTCCTATGTGGCCTGGACCCCAATAATACATGAGGAAGATGCCATTGTGGACTCCCATTGACAGGGCCCAAGGATTTTCCTGAGAAAGACGTGTGTAACCGTTTTATACGTGAAGTACTGCTAAAGTACAGAATTCTGTTGAATTTCTGTTTTGAAAATTAATCAGGTATAGATTTTGTTTCCAAATAGAATAAGAGTTGATCATTTCTGTTTATTTCAAGTTCTATGATAATTTCTTGTCTACAGAAACAACAGAGGATTCACCTCTTCTATACAATCAAGTAGAAATGTTTCTCAGTTTTTTAGTCTAAAATAATTCTCCTCAATCTTCTCTACAGAAATGCTGTGATGTTCAATAATGAACTGATGGCTGACGTTCACTTTGTTGTCGGTCAGTCCGGAGGAACTCAGAGGCTCCCGGGACACAAGGTAGGACCTCCTGATCTGCAGCAGTACCAGAGAACAGCTTTAGGATTTTCATAAGCGATGTGCTTCACTGCTGTTGCTAATGACAGCTAAATTCTTTCTCTTGTTTTCAGTCTAGCTGGCCATGTGCCTTTCTGAGACACTCCTCAATTATTGATGAAAATCAGACAGAAGGCAGAGGGGAGATGTCTGTTTTTTAACAAAGAGTTTTATTTTCATGCTGGGTTTGTGCTGTACTGTATTAAATAATCAGAGTTTGTGGTCAAAGTTCTTCAACTATACAAAAGCATTTATGAATATGTGAATAAAGCTCTGATGTCTGATGTTTGTACACTCAGTGGATGTATCTCCCAAAGGTTTTTCTCAATAAACTGCTTAATTGGTAATTGGTAAAATGAAACATCATCAGACTTTGACCACACAAAACACATTTGAACCATCTTATTTTTTAAATCTAAATATTGTAATATTGGTTACATATTTAGTCATCTATCAGGTTTTCAAATTGAGGCAACAAAGGGTTCTAGGGTTTCCATGGAAAATTTCAGAGAATTTTTTTTTAATGGAAACTGTATCAAACTGTTTACATTTTTATATTTTAATTTAACATTATTATTGAGATTGATAATGTTTTTTTTTCATATTGAGAGGCAGAATTTGTTGACAAATCACTATGAAAATGCATTCAAAATATGAATTGAATTAAACATTCTCCAAATAATAAGTTTGCAAACCTCTGACCTAACTGATCTCCACTAAGTAAAAACCATTAGAGGTCTTCCACTGTGACCTCTTCGAAACTAGTAGCTTTCCAATAGCTTTTGTTCTAAAATTTTCATGGGGACTGGCATTATTACATATGACATTATTATTTTTTAACCTCAGGCCAATTTTAACTGCACCAAAACCCCATTTAAACCAGTTCTTGTTTCACTCTCAGACTTTATTTAAAAAGACAGGGCTAATCTGGTGCCTACAATTCAGGCATGACTCATCTTTTATCCATTTAAGAGGGCAGAATTGAAAGCTGTGTTCGGCTGATATGTGATGCTTTATAAAGCACACTTAGGCAAGGGCATTGTATTGCTTTGCTGCATGGCCACAGCCAATATTGCAATGGGCCATGAAGAGTTATTACAGAGCACCTTTTTTATGATGTCCATTTGGCTGGCGTTCAGATATGCATTATCATTTTTATTTGAGAAAGTTATGTTTGCTTCTAGGATAGGCTTCCTTGCATAGGAGCGCTTTGCAAAATGACTCTCGCCATTTATTTGATGTTCCTCTTAGTTACAATACATTTGTTATGGGATTTTCACATCAGGGATCCTAAAGAAGAAGAACACACCTTTACTTAAAAGGCCAAAATTAAGTTTGCTAAATGGAAAAGATGCACATGTGAGATTATTGCTAAAATGAATGGTAAATATTCACTTCTGCTCCTGTTATATAATGCATCTGCAATGCTGTGTTGGCTTCAGATTTCATCATTAGCTACGTGCGCCCATTAGCATCAGCGAGATAACTTTTAGCTCTAGCAGCCACTTTCACACGATTGTGAAACACTCTTTGCTTTGGAGGGAAAAGCAAATGCCATTCACATGAATGGCACTCACGTGTCTTGTAAACCCAAGGGGAAATTACAGTCGTAATTAAGCATTGGTCTTTGTGGGTGAAATTTTGCGTGTGCTTCACGCTCAAATGACTCCAGGGGAATGGGATCAAGCTGAAATTTAAAACAGCCAAGCGTTACCCATACAATGTAATCGACTCAGAAGAAAGAAAACCTGAAGGGCAACTTCTGAGGAATTAAAGATCGCTAGCTGTGCCTTTCTGATTCAGGTTTATAAGAAAGAATGTGTCATTGTATGGGTTGTATGTAATTTAGAGGTGATTACATGAAACCATCACCTGCCACCTGGAAAGTTCGTTTGATGTGTGTGAGTGTGAGGGGAATAATCAGGTTTTTTCTTTTTTTTTTTTTTGTTAAATCGAGGAGAGACATAAAACCACTTTAGTGTCAGGTCATAAAAAATAGGTCACTTTGGAAAAGTACAGACTTAACAATAGCTGAATGCTTTGAAACCTTTTCCATCTACACCACATGAGTCCTTCAATATACAGCTGATTTTATAGGTTTGCACTGATTTTTGTTTGAAACTCAGTGCTGACGTATAAATTATTTAAAATTAAGTGATGGATACTGTCGATCCTTGTGATAATTGATAACACAAGTCATGTAAAATTAATTTATACTTCTTGTTTTTCTCATTAGTATGTCCTTGCTGTGGGTAGCTCGGTTTTCCATGCCATGTTTTATGGAGAGTTGGCAGAGGACAAGGATGAGATCCGTATCCCTGATGTAGAACCTCCAGCCTTTCTGGCTATGCTGAAGTAAGTCTCCTTATCTAATTGTACCTTGTCTGTCAGGTCTGTGCTGGCTGACCCTTTTCTCATCTGCCTGGTTAAACCATTATTATCTTGCTGTACAGATTATTTAGTTATTATTGTTTTCAATTAAGCGCAGGAGTGAAGAAAATTGTTCTCTCTGATCCAAGTACCCCTCTTTGGACTTCTTCCAGAGGGTTAATCGACTGCACTGACATGTAATTTCTTTACAGCCAACAGTTCAAGACCATTAAAAGCGATATTTCCTTTGGAAGAAGTCTTTTCTGATTGAAATCGACTGTGCAATTAGCTTCATTTGAATACACTGAAGATATCAAATAGTTTCATTTGACTTCTTAAATGTCATTTTGAATGGAGTACCCAATTCAGATAATTTAAGTTAAAAAAAACTCCCCAGCATGACTTATGGGGCAAATTCATTAAAAGGTTGCACCACTTATAGAACAAAAACCTGCATATTATTTGTAATCACACGCAATTCAGTTTAATCAGGTACCAATGTACAGCATGTTTGCTTGTTAACTGATTTGCATAATTTATTTTAGTGAATCAGATGCTAAACCTGCACAAAGCACGTGTCAATAAGCGGCATCACTGACCACAATTCATTCTTAGTTAATGTCCCCTTATCTCTGCTGGAAAAAAAGCATAAGTTGATTTTACTGTAGTTGGTCTTCTAGCTTGATCAAATTGGCTATCAGCTGGCCTAGCTGGTCTTGAAAAAAAAGACATGTTGAAGCAAACCAAAATGGCACGGTTACATCAGCCTTTTTTTTAGCATGTTGGCTTTTGTTAGCACTATCGGTTAGGTTTAGTGTAGGAAGTACATGAAAGGCACTAACATTTTAGTGCCAATCATTGGACATTTGAACTACTACAACAACCATCATAGTAAAACGTTGCCAGATTTCACATTTATCTATTTCACATAAAGCGAAACATGTTTTTAAAGCCACTCACTAGAGTCAAAAAGTGTCCCAAAGTGAGCTGGTGCTGTGTCTCCAGAATTGCTGTGGCTCATGCCCAAAGTCTTTTATATGTATCAGGGGGAACTCTGAACACTAATGGCACTAGATGCTTAAATGTTGAATAGAACTCTAGCTTAAATGTTGAATAGAACTCTAGCTTAAACAAGAAGAAAATAAATAATGAAGTGAGCTTAGCTTGTCCGCCTCTCAGAGGGCTTAGGACCATGACAGAAGATCTGATAGATCTTAACTCATGCTTTACCCATCTCTCTTGAGAGTCCTTCTGTGTTCTCCACTATCTCTCCTCTTGCGCTGGCTCATCTCTCACTCCTTCCATCTTGAGAGAGATTTTTGTTCTCTTTCCCTCTGAGCCTTTCATCCCTCCTCCCCCACTCTCCTAAAGAAGTGTAAATTTGTACATGTTGTTTCTGTTTACAGAACACGTCTATTGAACATTGTGTCCATTATGATGCTTCTTTATAGGTTATGACTTCTAGTCCAGAATGCGTTACAGGACATAGTATTAGATTTGCAGTAGATCTGCGCAGTGCATTATAATATGATCAATTCAGCCTGTTCTGAAGGACACAATCAAAGCCAAGTTCATTCCTATTCCACAAAGTTATGGCTATTGTCAGAATAGTACTTTTTGTTATAAGGGGTGTTGCAAAAAACAGTATTTCCATTGACCAAAACACACTGTGGTTCATGCTGGTAGCACATCATAAAATAGTAGCTTCTAGCTGGGCTAGTAACAGCAGGCTACAATGCAACTGGACTATATCCATTTTGAATGACTTCGGCTGATGATGTACGACACAGCTCACCTTGTTTTTTTTCTGTTACTCAGGTACATTTACTGTGATGAAATTGACTTGAGTGCTGACACCGTACTGGCAACATTATATGCAGCCAAAAAGTACATAGTCCCGCACCTGGCTCGGGCTTGTGTCAACTTCTTGGAAACAAGTTTGAGTGCAAAGAATGCGTGTATTCTTCTATCTCAGAGCTGTCTGTTTGAAGAGCCAGACCTAACGCAACGCTGCTGGGAAGTCATTGACGCTCAGGCTGAGCTGGCACTTAAATCCGATGGCTTTTGTGACATTGACGCTCAGACCTTGGAGAGCATTCTCAGACGAGAGACTCTGAACGCTAAGGAGATTGTAGTGTTTGAAGCTGCACTAAGCTGGGCGGAGGCCGAATGTCAGCGGAGGGAGATGAACACAACTATCGACAACAAACGCAAGGTATTGGGCCAAGCCGTCTACCTGATCCGTATACCGACCATGGGTCTTGATGATTTCGCAAATGGTGCTGCGCAATCAGGAGTGTTAACGCTAAACGAGACTAATGACATTTTCTTATGGTACACAGCAGCTAAGAAACCCGAGCTGCAGTTTGCCTGCCAACCTCGTAAGGGATTGACGCCACAGAAGTGCCATCGCTTCCAGTCGTGCGCCTACCGCAGCAACCAGTGGCGTTATCGCGGACGCTGTGACAGCATTCAGTTTGCTGTAGATAAGCGAGTGTTTATCGCAGGTTTCGGGCTTTATGGTTCAAGCTGTGGATCTGCTGAGTACACTGCCAAGATCGAGCTCAAACGGCAAGGAGTCGTTCTGGGAACCAATCTTAGCAAGTACTTTTCTGATGGATCCAGCAACACCTTCCCAGTTTGGTTCGAGTACCCGGTACAGATCGAGCCTGACACTTTCTATACGGCCAGCGTGGTTCTGGACGGAAATGAACTGAGTTATTTTGGACAAGAGGGTATGACGGAAGTTCAGTGTGGGAAGGTGACCTTCCAGTTTCAGTGCTCTTCGGACAGTACCAACGGCACAGGAGTGCAAGGCGGCCAAATTCCAGAGCTCATTTTCTATGCCTAAGTTTCTCTTGGGAAAACAAAAAACTGCCCACCTTACCAGTGTGATATAGCTTTACATTACGTACAATATATGTTTTTGTATTACATGGCAGAATTCAGCTTCTCCAATGCTGCCAGCTCGAGCAAACCGAGACATAACAGGCATTACAAGGGCCTTGTTTTGAGCTCTTAGTAGTTTTTTCGGCGGCTGTCAAAGCACGAACAGTTACACTGCATTTCCTCCTTGTCTTAAAAGTGAATTAAACAGTTTATTTTGTGCTCTGCATAAAGCTGCACCTGTTTACAAAGGAAAATCTCATTTCAATGGGATGAAAGTAGTTGTCTAAGCTCCTAGTTGGGTGCCACAGCCTGGCTGTTGCTCTTTATCTTAATTGATTTAAAAGGGTTTTGACTCATTTAATTTGAGAGGGGACATTGTGCATTGTACAGTATATATTTAAATGTGTGAACTAAATTATAAATATATATAAATATATAAATATTATCACTCCATGGCTATATCCACTGTTTACAATGACTATACGCCATGTTAGCGAACGCTTGCACATGTATATTGTAGCAATAGTGAACAAAATATCCAAACTCATGATAACAGACTAACTTCAGTATTTCTCCACATCACAATTCAAGGCAATCAAGATACCTAACACCAAAGTTACTGTCACCATATCTAATTTTTGATTAAATGTCGTTGTCAAGCACAGATTACCTTAGATACATACCCCCGGTTTCACAGACAAGGCTTAAGCTAGTCCCAGACTAAAATGCATGTTTGAGCTGTCTCAACTGAAAATATCTTGCTCTGACATATCTTAAAATATGTCAGTGTCATTGATCTGTGTCAAGATGCATACCTTAATGTTTTCTTCTAAGGCATTTTTGTAAAAGTTGCTTTAATATCTTAATTTAACTAAGGCCTAGTCCTGGCTTAAGCTAAGCCCTGTTTGTGAAACCGGGCCATATTGTTTAGAATAATCACATCATTTAGATTTAGAAACATTCATCCATTCTTTGCTTCAGTCATAATGAGAAATATAAACTATATGTTTTTAGGATAAACATATGTAGAGTTTGCACTGGAATAAACAGTTTTCATTCAGAGTCTTTGACAGATGTCATATTTAACGTTTTGTTAATGAAAACAATGCTGTGAGGGACAAATGTATGGGTTACACTGTTTTTAAATAAATGACTAAAGAAAAATGGTGACATTGCTGTACATCAATCCTTAACAGTTTTCATTTTTGGAAGCTAGATTAATATGACCTGACTGAGGTCAGTGGAATCAATTGTACAGTGCTTCATGTTGTATTATATTCAGCAGAATGAACATCCTAAATATTTCTTACAATAAAATGTCTCTGTTCTCTAATGGATTCTGTGAAACATGACTTAACAGTTCACCACGCACCAATGTTTTAAGTCTCTTTCATGTCAGTTTAATAAAGTGCACTAAGAAACTAACTGAACTACCGTTAATTCAGCTGAAATAACAGGTTAAATATTCACAGGCACCACCATCACACAATGTGACGTTTTGGGATATTGTCTCATCATTTCCACCTCTATAAATGTTGTGTTCATACCTAATTAGCAGCATAATTAGCTGTCACCCAACAAACCCGTCTTCACGCTACTAAATGGGATGTTGTCAACTAACATTATATCACGTATTTGTACAGACAAGATAGTTCAAGCATTTTATTTGGATTGCATTGGGCTGTAATTACCAGCATTGTTGTTTTCCCCCTCTTATTTTCATTAAGGTGTCAAGAGCAGCAAGGAAGCAGAATGCTAATTCTATTCCCTGCTGAACTTTTAGTGACAGACATAATAGCGATGAGCAGAAAACAAATAATTGCTCTTTAAACTGATCAAGGAATGACCAGTCACATTTCCCTGACACAATCTAATATTACAGCTTTCATTTTTTTTCCTTCTAATTTTACACAGTGAACATGACAGCAGAATATTTGGTTTGTGAATCAAGTCAGCACTGCACTTAAGTCAAAACACTAGATCACCAACCAGGTGCACTTTAAAATGTGCTTGAACAGCCATTTTTATACATTCAAATCAACTAAAATGTGTTCTTTTATGGACTTTTGTGTGATGAGATTTTGTTAACGTCATTTTTTCATCACATGAGCTACTTTAATCTTTGTGCATTACTTAGAAGAGGTCATTGATGGAGCTTGCTGTGTGTTTATGATGAACACTTCTGTGAATGTGTATAAAGCATATGTTTGTGTGTTACAGTACAGAGAGACTTATGAATGTGTATGATAGTCGAACATGCAAATAAACTGAACAAGCAGTTCTGTTATGGCATCAAGAGTGACTTCTACTTGTATTGATTTTTTATAGCAAACTACTTTTTAGATGTGCTCTGCCCTGATTTTTGATGATTATTTTATCAAACATGTTTACATGATCAAAATGTATATCCTTTTTGAAAACTGTACGTCTTCCTTCTTCAGCAGTCTGCATGATAAAGATTTGATCCATTAGAAATGGATACAGAAATAAAGCTAGTTGGTACACCCTTCATTATAAATAGTTACAAATAGGGCATGCAAAAAAGTTTTATATACAGTAATTGATAGAAACATACAGTATTTCTATTTAGCATAAATAATACATACAAGCTATAAGTAGTAAGTAGATGGTTAGAATGTAAGACACCAGAATCAGAGAATGTCAAAAAAAAAAAAAAAGCAAGAATGCAGCACAAAATAATAACATAGTATTGGAGACATTTAAATGAATAGTTCTCCCAAAATGTAAATTTGCTGAAAATTTACTCGCCCTCAGGCCAACCAAGCTGTTTCACTGGACAAAGCAATATTATGGATAAATGACTCATTAGCTTGAAGCAACTGTTTAAAGTATAAAAAAAGAAAAAAAAAAAAGGTTTTGTTACAAACATGCAGCTTTTCACTTAAGATCTTAATTGTTAGATTGGAGTCATGTCGATTACCTGTGGATTATTTTAATGTCTTTATCAGCTGTTTGTATAAGCATTTTAAAAGAAGAAACAAACACGTTTTTATCAGCTGTTTGGTAAATGCTATTTTAGAAGAAACAAACTCTACATCTTGGATGGCCTGAGGTAAGTAAATTTTCAGCAAATTTTCATTTTTGGATGAACTACATCTTTAAAATCAAATTTAGATGTTTTCTAATAGCATTCAGTACTATACAAAGTCTGACATGATCACTGTGTATCACATGGGAACTCTGATGAATTCCACACAGTATGTTTTGGGACTAAACATTTCTGAGTGATTTTTATCCTGTTGCTAATATGCGCATGCAATATTTTTAATTACCCACAAAGGCAGAGAGAGACACTTTACAGACTGTCAAAGCTGTCCCCAGCAAATGCAGATGATATATTGAGCTCAAAATTACAGTTCAGTCAGCTAGAAGAGGAAAAGTAGAAAGGAAATCTGAAATGGAGGAGGGAAAGACAGGGCAAAACATGTGGCTCTTGCAATACAGCATTTATCTTCATAAATATACTGGATATTGACTTTATTTAAATGAATAGTTTGCAATACATTATAAATAAATAAATAATAAAAGGAAAAAAAAATATTGTTTTCTGTTTGAATTATGTTTATTTTCCTTACATGTTTATTTTTCTTACATCTTTATCTTCACAAAGAGCTTGACTGACAGGCGATCTGACCAATCATAATGCCAAATCTGCCATTTTGTCTGACAAACAAATCAGACAGGATAGTATAGATTAACTTCGGTGGACTTAAACTTGAAAAATTGTGTAATGATGTCTTTCCGTAGTTGAAATAAAAAACATTCTGATGTTCATTCATGTGTATTTCATGCTTTAAGTAAATATGAAAAGACAATCGCATCTCGTACTGCTTGAACTGAGGCAATACAGTGATCTGTCAAGATGCATTAAAGAGCCACAAATCTGTATTTATTGTTTGGATTTCTTAAAAAATGACAAAAATTTGAAAGCATGTTTTACCACCCAAATTCCGGAAATGTTCAGACGTTTTTTGAATTTGAATAAAATGAAAACTAAAAGACTTTCAAATCACACGAGCCAATATTTTATTCACAATAGAACATAGAGAACATAACAAATGTTTAAACAGAGAAATTTTACACTTTTATCCACTAAATGAGCTCATTTCAAATTTGATGCCTGCTACAGGTCTCAAAAAAGTTGGCACGGGGGCAACAAAGGGCTGAAAAAACAAGAAATTTTGAAAAGATTCAGCTGGGAGAACATCTAGCAACTAATTAAGTTAATTGACATCAGGTCTGTAACATGATTAGCTATAAAAGGGATGTCCTAGAGAGGCAGAGTCTCTCAGAAGTAAAGATGGGCAGAGGCTCTCCAATTTGTGAAAGAGTGCATAAAAAGATTGCGGAATACTTTAAAAACATAGTTCTTCAATGTCAAATTGCAAAGGCTTTGCAAATCTCATCAACTACAGTGCATAACATCATCAAAAGATTCAGAGAAACTGGAGAAATCTCTGTGCTTAAGGGACAAGGCCGAAGACCTTTGTTGGATGCCCATGGTCTTCGGGCCCTCAGATGACACTGCATCACTCATCGGCATGATTCTGTCATTGACATTACTAAATGGGCCCAGGAATACTTCCAGAAACCACTGTCGGTAAACACAATCCGCCGTGCCATCTGCAGATGCCAACTAAAGCTCTATCATGCAAAAAGGAAGCCATATGTGAACATGGTCCAGAAGCGCCGTTGTGTCCTGTGGGCCAAGGCTCATTTAAAATGGACTGTTTCAAAGTGGAAAAGTGTTCTATGGTCAGACGAGTCCAAATTTGACATTCTTGTTGGAAATCACGGATGCTGTGTCCTCCGGGCTAAAGAGGAGGGAGACCTTCCAGCGTGTTATCAGCGTTCAGTTCAAAAGCCAGCATCTCTGATGGTATGGGGTGCATAAGTTCATACGGTATGCATGTTTTGGAAGGCACTATGAATGCTGAAAGGTATATAAAGGTTTTAGAGCAACATATGCTCCCCTCCAGATGTCATGTATTTCAGCAAGACAATGAGAAACCACATACTGCAGCTATTACAACAGCATGGCTTCGTAGTAGAAGAGTCCAGGTGCTGAATTGGCCTGCCTGCAGTCCAGATCTTTCACCTATAGAGAACATTTGGTGCATCATTAAACCTGGAAACCTATATCAGGCAAGAATGGGACCAAATTCCAACACCAAAACTCCAGAAACTCATAACCTCGATGCCCAGACATCTTCAAACTGTTTCGAAAAGATGAGGAGATGCTACACCATGGTAAACATGCCCCCGTCCCAACTATTTTGAAACCTGTAGCAGGCATCAAATTTGAAATGAGCTCATTTTGTGAATAAAATTGTAAAATTTCTCAGTTAAAACATTTGTTATGTTATCTATGTTCTATTGTGAATAAAATATTGGCTCATGTGATTGGAAAGTCTTTCAGTTTTCATTTTATTCAAGTTTAAAAAACGTCCCAACATTTCCGGAATTCGGGTTGTATACCAGATGTAACCTGCTCTGTCTTGTCTGTCGGCATGTTGTCCGTTTCCTCTTTGCTCCACGATGTATTTTTCACTGCATGAGAATATTTCTAAGGAGGGCGGGTTTTTGCGAAGGGTCAATTGACATGTTGTCGTTATGTAGTCATAGTTTTCTATGAAAAATACAAGATTTTTGAACTTCTTGATCATTCTTCAAAATGAATTTAGAATTTTGTCTTTGATCTTACATTTTTGCAATAGTTCATTCAAAATTCTTTACACCCTTATACCTTCATGCTGTGGAAATACAAACAGAAGACAATGATTGCAGCGCTGAAAAAGGATCGGAGCATAAGGTCTATATGTATTCTCAAAGTTGAGTGTTTTCCACACATAACCAACTAGTAATCAACTTTCCACTTTCATTTATCAACTAGTTTCCACGCATTGTTAAACTTGTAAATACAATCTTTTTGACCTGACTTGAATGCATCAAAAAATGCAGATTTTTGCTCTGATATACTACAAGCAAATGCGGTCCAACTGTTTAATGAATACTTAATTTTTTCATTAGCTCTCAGCATGTAATTAACCTAGCATCTAAACTTGGCATCTGTCTCATTTTAATCTGCACCCTTACCTATTGCCTTTTCATCTACCAGATCATATTTCTCATGAAGGTCTGTGCAGCCAAGCTTTTATTAATGCTAAACACGGTTTCATCAAGCCTCTTGTTTTGCCTTGTACCATTTAATAGAAAGCTGCTTTTCCCCTGAGCGGGCCATCAACATGAAGAGGTGTGTTCAGAGCCATCTTGTCAGAGCCTCCATTTACCACACCTCCAGTGATCAATACTCTGTCCGTAGATTTCTTTTGTAAGAACTCTCAAAAGGACAGTAACCAGCCTCAGTGGATCGAGAAAATGGAGCGAGTAATTTGGTGAGCTTTGATTGTTGGGGCTACATGGCGTTTTTTGATTACCTGTGAATAGGTTCTCAGATGAGTTCAGGACTGTTAAATGGCTGTGTATAAACAGATCAATAGGCTGTCATGTCAATCAGCAGACTTTCATTTAGAATTAGTCTCAAGATCTAATTCTTGCTGCTAACTTTGACAGGCTCATTCTGAAAGTGCTTGAGTGCTAAGTGCCGTTCAGGTCACGTATTTTAAAAGTTTTTCATTGGTGTCTTTGAAGTGATTTGTGCATCTTATAGAAGAATGTGGTCTTATATAGATTTTAAGATCATGGCACAGACATGTTTTTAATGCTAGAAAAAGTACTACGTTTACGATTTAAGAGGAAATGTGCGTTTTTCTCCAGCTGCCAAATGCCTATATTTTTGGTTGCTTACATGAAAGCACTTCACCTGAATAAAAAGTCTATAAAATACCCTCTCATCTAGGAGGAGTTTATCCTCATTTAATGCAACAAAGTTATAGCTGTAGTAACAGTTCTGCACTGGCTCAATTTAGACGATCTTTTGAACCATACATTTCATAAAGCATCATTAAAGATTCATTAAACTGCCTCTGCAAACAGTAGACAGTATTAATGTTCATTTTTATCTAATGTGACAATGTATTATGAACCATAGCATCATCCATAAAGGTTTCTTTTCAACTGCACTATAGGCTAGAGATTACTTTCTGACAAGAGCTACTCAAAATGCACTAGAAGGCTGGAGAAATCCCTGGAAAGGGCTTTTTTTCTAGAGGCATGTCCACACTGGCTTGTTCTTTGTCACGAAATGTCTAGTAGCCCAGCCAGAGAATCTAGTGTGGATTGACCTTTCAGTACATAATGCAGACACAGTAATAACCACTTGAGTATCTGCTTCAAGCAACTCGGTTAGTCTTAAATCCCAGAAACCATGTTGCAAGTGCTCTCAGAATCCTGCCCTCATGATGAAAGGACACAGACTTTTGGGGCCCTATTTCATGGGTAATCAAACAGTGACAATTTTACATAATTTACATTTAAGTAGCCTACATTTCAGATATTTTAACAAAAAAATAAGGGCAACAATGTGGCTGTACAGGTATTTTCACCCATTTTTCCCTCAAAAAGTGAAAATGCTGTCTTCATTTACTCGCTATAACAGTAGTGAGTTCATTTAAAAATGCTGATACATTGAAGAATGAAACAAGTGACTGTCTTTAACTGAATTGACTGAATGATTATATGACTCATTCATAATAATATATATATATTATATATATATGTATACACACACACACACACACACACAACAATTTATATATGTGTCTGTGTGTGCGCATGAGACCCAGTTAGACTGACATTTTTTTTTTCCATTTTCATTTATAATCCAGCTATTTTTTTCCTGTCTTGTTAGCGACAGTAAAAGACCACGCTAAAGGGCAAAACTGTTGAAACACTGTAGGTGCTGACAAGATAAATGTTTCATGTTCTCAATTAAAAGAACACACACTTGTTTTTTCACATGCAGTGAACAAAATCATTTATCTTTCACAGCCAATTTTGGTCACATGCCAGAAACAGGCATAGAAGATACATTTTGGATCTTGGATGAAGTCATCGGACTGAAATCTGTCAGTCAAGGTCATTTTTCATTTAGGCTGGTGGAGCAATTGCAGGTAGCAGATTGACTTTGTCATCATTTTTTTGTGTGTGTGTGCGTTTCCATTCTGAAACAACTTATTCATGCTGCTCACCATCCCAGGAGTGTATCTTATTTGAATATAAAGTAGATAACATTCTGTCTTTAAAATCTCTCCATCTGAAATAGCAAGCTTAAGCCCAAAATTTTGTGGCACTTTTCTGCAGAAAAAAGAATAATGTTATTATAACCCTCACAAATCTTACATCAGTATTTGAAAGCATGTGTCTCTGTATGTTGTATTTCTTGGTGATTTGGTTTTCCTTCCTATTCCATTCTCCATCATAAAACCAGAACAGGTCATTTTTATTCCTCCAACAATTATCTCATCTTTACTCACACCAAACCTTTCATTTCCTCATTGTAAGAAATAAAATCTACCTAATCTCTCTTTCACGTGCCTCTTAGCTTGCAGTCAGTGTATTAGCCAGCTATCAGTTGACCCTCTGAAGCCTTACATTGACTAACACGTGATAAATGAAAACAAACAGTCAAACAATCACACTTAAAACATCTCGCCTTTAGATGTTAACTCAGAGATAATAGATTTGGTTGATCATGTTTGGAAGAGGGAATTTCAGGCTTGAGAAACAGTGGACTAATTCAAATGATTGGCAAGCTAATGCTCTCAAAGATCAATGGATCTAAGAAGCAATTACACTAATGCAGCACACTGGAAGCTAAAATCCCATGCTACTTGTGCACGACAGCTCTAATCTAGAATCTTCTGTTTGTTCTCCAAGATTCCATGATGTAAATCAGTATTTAACTGTCCATCATACTGCATAATCAAAATATTATGTTAAGATTCCTTTTTGTTTAATGTGTACCTGTAACATACTGGAAAATCTAACTTAAGATGGTAAACTGTGTTGGTAGAAGGTTTCTAGCTGGTCTAAGGTGGTCATTTGTTGGTTCATCTTAGTCATACTATGTAAAGGTGGTCAAACTGTTTTTTAGAACATGATTGTAGAGCGACATAGAGCAGCTAGAACCCAGCTACTATATTATAAAATGCAGCTAACACAGCCATTGTATTATCACTCTATTGACACTACTTTGTATTTACAGATGTGCCAGTTTCTCTCAAACTCATCAGGATGGACTGAAAAAAAAACACCTTACATTTTGTCATGTAATGCATAATGAAAAAAACTGTGGTGTGTATAGCCTATTTGTGTGTGTGTGTGTGTGTGTGTGTGTGTGTCTAGGGCGAATGTAAGGGTGAAATTGCTTTATCCACTATTGAATGAGTGTAGGTTTTACTCACAGATTGTGCTGCCTCTGAGACACGTTTCTAATGACTAATTTAGAGGGTTTGTGGTTTTGAAATGGGGGTTGGAAATGTTAATTTGGTAATATTGATCAGAGGTAAAGAGAAAGACTTTGAGAAAGACTGGGAGCGAGAGAGAAGCCAAGGTTTTTACGGATGCTAGCGAAGTCGATACTGAAACCTTTCTCACAGTCTCTTTATGCACAGTTTCCATTCATAGCACAAAAATGTCAGGTTTAGCCATACATGAAACATAAGTATTGGCTATTTGGAGATGTATATAGATGTCTGAGATATGATTCCTCATCTAAAAAGACAATCTGGAAATAGGGTGATTGTTGTATTCAGCAAGAACTTTAGACAGATTAAATACCCCATGAAATTGCTTTGAAATGCCAGTCCTCTTTCCTCGGTTGATGTATTTCCTGTTGAAACAAGAGGTTAAGGCACATAGAAATACATCTCTATCTATCTATCTGTCTATCTATCTATCTTAGATAGATAGATAGATAGATATCTATCTTTTAATTATTTTAATTAGATTTTCTGATATATTAAATATAAGCTTACAGTCAGAATTATTTGCCCCATGGTAAACAGCAATAAAGAAGGCTGTTTGATCTCATTAAAAAAGATTGTAAAAAACTACCCCTTCATCAAAGTAAAACAATTGAAAGTGGGGGGGGGATCACATCATGAAATAAATGTTTTTCTCCAATACAAGTTGGTCACAATTATTATAGGATAAGACTCAGAGCTGTTATCCTGGCAAATGGAGGTTGCAAAATTACTTTTTTAATGTAACAAATTCCATTTGACGTTGGTTAAAGAACAGTTATGATCGCTCTCAAGTTTTTAACACAAACTGTTTGGACTAATTGTCACATTACACTTACAGGCCCATTAATTCAAATGAAATTTTCCACACGGTCTTCTTTTTTTTCCAGACTTGTCACCTCTATTGCACAATTAAGGCCCACATAGAATGAAATCTGAGATTCTATCTCTTTTCTCTGTTTATTTATTCATTGTGAGCGGGTGGTGGTAAATCGTCTCGAGAGGCAGTGGGTGGACACGCAACCTGGCTTTATGTAAGATTATCTTTGCTATTACCAAGCACAACAGTTTCAAATAGATCAATATGACAGGGATTTCTGAGGAGGAAAACATCCCAGTCTGAGAGAAAATTAGGATTTCACTTTGGATATATTTCTTGGAACATAGTTCGTATGACCCTCAGTGTCACAGTAGATTATCTCTAACAGTCATGCATAGGTTTCTCTCGGACTGCCAAATAGCATATCTGTCATGTTCAGACTATCATTACACTGTCTGCCTCGATATTTTTACTCACAATAAGTATCATGTTTACCAACTCTGCCTGTTTGCTATCAATAACTCCAATATATGCTTAGGATATTATTTTGTGTACTGCAAGCAGAATCGCTGTTTACTTCTCAAACTAAGAGATGATTCTGTAGGTGATGCACTATGCTAATCTGCATTCTCTTGGAAAGCTTGCCTCCATATACCTGTCATATTTTGCCATAATGGTGAGACGTGATCAAAACCCTAGATGCTGGCAACAACACACACAGAAAGAAGGGCTGAGCAGAGCACTTTTTTTTGGCTCTTTAAATCAGCCGTGCAAGCCTGCTCTGAGTCCTTAAAGTCAGCCCAGAGCCATGAAAGCAGCAAATCAGAGGCGCCGTGTCCCAGGGGCCCCGTATAAAGATGCTAAGCTAACTAAACAGGATCTGGGAGCCACTGAAAAAAGACATAAAGACCAAGAAAACACTAATGCCTGACACACAACATGCAGTCCAAACTGCTCTCTGTCTCCATATTGCAAGATGTTACTGTGAATGCATTCATACAAAGATGCTGCTTTTGCATCATTCAGTGTTTATAAAAAATCTGAATTTAAGAATGAGCTCTTTTCCAGTTAATAAATTGGACTGAGTTTGAATTTAAATAGGAATTTAGAAGATGAATCGGAATGATGGGAAGTGGAATTTACTGAATTGCATTAAAAAATTCAACAGAGTCACAAATAAATTTCCTTTGTCCAAACTGTCCATCAAAACATAAAAATCTTTGACTAAATTAAGAGTATACCCTTCACCCAATAATGAAAATTTGCAGATTTTTGCTTCTCAAGATGTTAAAAGATGGACTAGAGACGTGCGGATTATTTGTAGGTTATTGTGATGTTTTTTATCAGCTGTTTAAGTTTCAATCTAACGGCACCCATTCACTGCAGAGGATCCATTGATGAGTAAGTGATATAATGCGGAATTTCTCCAACACTATTCCGATGAAGATACAAACTCATCTACATCTTGGATGGCCTGAGGAAGAGTAAATTTTAAGCAAATATTCATTTGGGTGAACTATTCCTTTAAATACTTGTCATACCACAAAATGTTTAAAAAATATATAAAATTAATATAAATTTAAAATATAAATTAATATAAATATTATGTATATACATAATTTGTATTAATTATTTACCTCAGATCAAATTCAGGAAGTGAATTCTAATTTAAAAAGGCATTCTGATTCTGAAATCAATTCTGAATGGCAGCCCCAGCCACTAGAGCTTTGTAGTATGACAGTCAAGCACAAAAACAACTACAATGAATATGATGCTCTTTTGTGATGATATGCAGTGTGAATAACTGACCTCAATTATCTGAGCATCTATAGAGAGCAAATGTAGAATCCAGTGCACGCTGAAGCTCAACAACACTTTTAGCCAGGCTAAAGATGGCATAAGCTCTGGAAAATACCAAGAACTAATTAGAGTTAATGGAAAATACGCTTTATTGCCCTGCGCTGATGGAGATGAATAGCGTACCACACAGCGAGATTATTCAAACTGATTGCATTTCGCTTTCGCATTCAGCACAATTTGAATGGCTTAACACAAAAATACACACTGACAGGTGAATGCTTTTACTTATTGTATGTTTATCAGCCATATTCATCTTATTGTTTGGCACCGGCCTGCTTAGTCTCGGGAAAACATCATCTCTCCAAAAGCCATTCTTTTGTGTCTGAGAGAGGGGTTGAAGAAATGAACGTCACTTAGAATAGGAGTCAGCACAATTCCACAACACCAGCATAATGTGTTTTTTGGCCCCTCCACCTACACACAACGTGCACAGAATTCCAAGCAACTCGATCCATGTTTCCTCGCTTTAACTGACCAGGATGATACTTGGAATATTAGCCTGGTTATGGAAATGTGTTAAGGTTAAGGTAAGGAACTACAGTCCAAAAAACACTTTAAAAGAATAGTTCAGTGAAAAACAAGATAATTTACTCACCCTCGTTGTTCCAAGCATATATGACATTCTTTCTTCATTGGAACGCAAAAGGAGTTGTAAAGCTGACATTCATGTGTTATATTCCAAGTATTCAGAATAGCTTCATTTGACAAATAAACAAAAACTGCTGCTGTTTTAATTAAAAAAATAATAATTCTATTATAGTAACTGTTTTAAAAAGCAATAAGGTACTTGAGGGCCGTGTTAAACTGTGAACAGTCAAGGCTGAAGTGGTTTCATTGTTAGATTCACAATATAGGCAAAAATCTTGTATCTAAATATGCTACATTTTTGCAAAACAGGACTGTCGCTAGTTTTCTGCTGTGTTTGTCATCCTCTCCCAGAGGATACAGAGTGGTGAAAACAAGCTCTTCAGTTTTATGTTTTCCTAATGCCTATGCTGAAGGAATCCAAATTTAGTCACTCTACAAGCTCTTTGCAAGGTATCACATTGTTGCCTCGACAAATGCAAATGCAAATGTATGTTTTGCATTTCATTTTGCCACCTTAATACTTCAAAGAGGCAGATGACTTCTTGTTTGGATAATGAAGTGCATTTCTTTCCCATGCAGTTTTAAAAAGTGAATTAAAGTTTCAGCAGTGTTATAGAATGCCATTTTAACCTGTAAAGCATTAAAGGTCAACATAGTAAACAAGATGTAAAGAATATCAAGACGTTTAGTTTGTCCCACAGTAAACGCTAGAGCTTGTTTTTTTGTTATATACTGTATGTTAGATACTGACAGACACACAACTCAGTCAAAACATACATTTTGGATGCACTGCATTCTATTTTTAGAGTCTAATGTTTACAGCACGCAGTGTAAAGTACTGACTACAGCATTAGTGCCAATGATTTAAAAACGCATTATATGAATGTGATAATTGTCTTAATCGAATGATTTTAATGAAATTCCAGTTATCTTTGAGATGTCAATTCCAGTTTTCCTCATGTTGAACCTGCATAACACAGTTTTGTGGCAAATTGAACCTCTTGTACGGAACACGTTATGCCAATTTTATTTGGCTGTCAGGAGAAAAAGCACAAATTATGCTGTGTATTTCCACTCCGACACACTCCATCACTTGCCTGAGATGGAAATTTAAACAAATAAATGAAATGCTTAACTAATACCCCCGTGCTTTTCATGTAATTTGTTCAGAAATATTCTCAGAAGCACCATTTGATTTTGCTCATGGCAAACCTACACAAAGTGTCTGACTAATATTTATTGATAGATTTATTTAGCTTGTTGTTTCACTGAACTATTTGTGATGGAACAGTGGAAACAGAATTAGTTCACCTGATTACATTTGAACACAAATTCTTACATATAGAAGTAGATCTATCTATATGTTATAGCTTACAGCGCACTGATATATTACTCTGTAAATAATCAATTCTTAACCATTTTTTTTTCAGCGTATCTTTTGTGCGGTAACTATAATTTCAGTAAAATTACCTTCATCCCATCGCTGACATAATTAAAAATCATGATTTACAATATTGAACAGCCAGTGAGCTCAACTCATAAAATATAGACACATGAGATGATGTTGCATGAAGGTTGCCATCCTCAGTTTTAAATGCAGAGCAGAAATAGCAGATTAATTTGGACGGTGCATTAGAAAAGCCTTCGTTTAATGGTGCCATTGGGGGAAACTGCATTTCCTTTGATCCGACTCTAATGTTCATTCATGGCTCTTTCTGCAGTGGTACATTCCGAATGAGAGCAGCTCAGTTAGTGACTGTATCATCAATAACTGTCAAGAATAGCAGCCTCACCCCTCTATCCATCAATAGGCCCATATGACAGGCAGCTAAAGGACCAACTGAACAATGATGACCAAACCCAGAGTGAAGCACTTACCTTGTATTGGCTCTCAATTCCACATGCACTTACCTAAGTGGATAAAAGGAGGGAATAAACAGAGCAGTAGTTAAATGAGAATAATCAAATGAATGAAGTCTACTCGGAAAGATGGGATTTTGTGCTTCCCTCTAGTACTAAAAAACATGTTCGTTAGAAAAGTTTAACCGTTTTTGATGAAAAATAGATTTGATATTCATCTAAAGTTCACCCGATAATCATTATTCTCTATCTTATGTCGACGACTTCTTGCTGTACTTTTCCCTTCAAAGACGGTTCAAAGCATCAATAAAGCTCAAAAAGAAAAAACACCATTAATAGTCCATATGACTTGTGTCTTCTGCCTTCTGAAGTCAAATGAAATCAAAAGACTGATAAACCGTAATTTTGGAACTCATGAACTGGATCATTGAATCACTGAGTTGAACTCATGAATGAATCGAATGGTTCTTTACTCACTGACTCAATGATCCGGTCACAACAATTTGAATTAGAAGCTCAATGGAGGAGAAGATTATAAGTGAATAATATTCTTTTTTGGATAATAATATACTTTAAACATTTGCCATAACTTCCTCAACCACTTTTGTATTAGTAACACTCATGCAGTAACATTAATAGATTTATGTAATTTAAAGTCAAGGAAAGAAAACATAAAGTATAGTGTTATAAATGTAAATCAAATTAAAAAAAAAAATATATATATATATAAAAAACTAGATTTACTAAGTTAACTGTAGAAATGCTTTATCACAGTCTGTGAAAGGGTCTATAAGATTTTATTTTAATTATGAGTTACTGTCTTTTTTGTCATATGACTTAATAAAACTTGGAATATGATGCACAATGCATGTGGACTACTTTTATGATGTTTTTTGGAAGGACAGATAGGGTCACTATAAACTGTCATTATATGGAAAAGAGTGTGTGAAGATGACACGAGGGTGAGTAAATAACGAAGGAATTCTTTTGAGATGCATTTCAGAAGGCAACAACCGGCTGAAATTCATACAGTTGTGTGCAAGCATATAGTTTTTACATTGCATTAGATGTCTTTGTTAAAGCTGCACAATGTCACAGCCTGTCAGAGAGATGAATATCACAATGCGTCTAAATGAGTCAGGCAGACAGAAAGCAGCACACACACACACAAAACACGTACACACACAAACATACTTATTCTCTGATGCTGATCACTTACTATGAGCGGCGCTCAAACATTCGCTGAAACTGTGGCAGCCCTTTTCATTATTTAATACTACCTCAAGGCTTCGCTCCCCCTCTGTCCCTCTTCGCCTGTTGGAGACAAAGACAGGAACAGGAAAGAGGATCCCTAAACCCACCCTTCAGTCAGACCACAAACTGTGGCTTTGCAAATGAAAGGGAGCACACTTAGCAGGAGACTTCTGTGGAATTAAAACCAATCCATACTTTGTAAAATATCAATTATTTAATGAGCACTCCGAAACTTATTAGCATACGCTGTTTATGTTTTTTTTTTTTGATTCTCAAAAGAGGGCTGACTTCTTCAATATTTCATGCTGAGAGCAAGTCCCTCTGACAACACATCGCTGCATGATGGGAATCAAAGGAAGTCGCTCTGGTTGAAACTGGAATGGACCTTCATCCAAACTGTGACCGCAACGCTGCGCAATTTCATTTGTGGAGAAGAACAGAAAGACCCCCATGGAGAAAACATCTGTCTGTCAAGGCAAAACAAGTTCATATAATGCTTTTTCTGTGTTGTAGCATGAATCTTATCAAGAGCTAAAGACTTTTTTTTTTCTGGGCTGACCTATTTACTTCTGAGGAAAATCAAAGTCTACAGCACTGTATGTGTGGAATTCAGACACCAAACCCTTGGATGACCCTTTTTCTTGTGAAAAGCACAGTTCATTAAACTAGCTGAGCATAAAATTATATATTTTATTGGCTTTTCTTTGTACAATTCAAATAGCGAAAGAGCAGGTTAAGCCACTTCTATTGTACCGGAGCCATTATCTATTCAAAGATGCTTTCAAATTCTGAACTGTTTCTTTTTATTATTTATTTTAAAAGCTTTATTGAAAATGTTCAGATTGACACTGAATATTGTGTAATTGTGCAGTGGAGAATTAATGTTTGCCTCATTTTGAATGTTAGCTAAAAGATTAGCTCTGGAAATATAATAACTACAATTTAAAATTAGTTGAGAGTGACATTTGCGGAAGATGAAAACTGCTAAACAGATTTTTATACTTGTGGCAGAAGTTCACAGGACTCAATATTGCACTTTTTGTTTAATACATGCAATATATTAAATATTTGAAATAAAATTTGAAATAACATTTTAGATGTGCTGAAAAAAAATATATGCAAAATTTCTAATAAAACATTGATTTCAATATCTCATCTCTTGCATAATTTAACAGTTTTAGGGTGGTAGGTTTCTTGCACCAAACAGTAATAATTTAGTTTTTCACTTCCTCTCTTAATTAAACAGGTTTTATGCCACTGTATTACACTCTAAAAAAATTGCTGGGTTAAATACAACCCAGTGCTGGGTAAATATTAGACAGAACACATGCTGGGTTGTTTTCAACTAACAGTTGGGTTAAATGTTTAATCCAACCTTCTGGGCAATAACCCAATCGCTGGGTTCGTCCATATTTTACCCAGCGCTGGGTTGTATTTAACCCAGCATTTTTTATAGTGTAGACCTCTATGTAAATGACCTGTTATCACTGGCTAACCTTTTACCATTTGAATGTCACAATGCTTACAGGTTTCGGGTCTAATCTCAGCTGCCTTTGAGATGAATGAGAATGCTATCGGATAACTTTCTCCAGGTATTTTAGACCTTCTTGGGACCAATACAGTTGCTGCTGCCCCATCCATCAATAACAGCCTCTTGGCAAAGCCTGCATTTCACACTGACAGGTTCACAAAACATCTGAAATGCGCCACACAAACTGTGAAGGTCAGATTGAAATGATCAGGGACCTTGGTGAAAATAAACTTATAAACAGCCAAAAGTCTAATATTGGGATCCTTCCAAACATTGCGCAGAGCCGCAGGTGCAAACCAACTGTGGTCACCTTAAAGCTCCTGGCCCAGTTGCAACAAACCCCTTAAGTGAATAAAACCTCTAAACTAGTTAGGTGTAGTTTTATTGTAATGGATTTGAACCTTTGGTGATTCTAAAGTAGGGGTTGTTGCGATCTAATACGGGATTGAGTTTAAGGTGATCAGGGTTATTTTAGTGTTATTTACACTATTATACACTGCTCAAAAAAATTAAAGGAACACTTTTTAATCAGAGTATAGCATCAAGTCAATTAAAATTCTGGGATATTGAT
Source organism: Tor tambroides (assembly GCA_021397915.2). NCBI lineage: Eukaryota > Metazoa > Chordata > Actinopteri > Cypriniformes > Cyprinidae > Tor > Tor tambroides. Next base: position 45,745 of record JAFVLL020011228.1, read on the forward strand.
CTGGTCAGTTAAGTAGCAGAGGGGGTTGTTAATCAGTTTCAGCTGCTTTGGTGTTAATGAAATTAATAACAGGAGCACTAGATGGGCAACAATGAGACGACCCCCAAAACAGGAATGGTTTTACAGATAGAAGCCACTGACATTTTTTTCCCTACTCATCTTTTCTGACTGTTTTTCACTAGTTTTGCATTTGGCTAGGGTCACTGTCACTACTGGTAGCATGAGGCGATACCTGGACCCTACAGAGGTTGCACAGTCAGTCCAACTCCTCCAGGATGGCACATCAATACGTGTCATTGCCAGAAGGTTTGCTGTGTCTCCCAGCACAGTCTCAAGAGCATGGAAGAGATTCCAGGAGACAGGCAGTTACTCTGGGAGAGCTAGATAGGGCCATAGAAGGTCCTTAACCCATCAGCAGGACCGGTATCTGCTCCTTTGTGCAAGGAAAAACAGGATGAGCACTGCCAGAGCACTACAAAATGACCTCCAGCAGGCCACTGGTGTGAATGTCTTTGACCAAACAATCAGAAACAGACTTCATGAGGGTGGCCTGAGGGCCCAATGTCCTCTAGTGGGCCCTGTGCTCCCTGCCCGGCACCGTGGAGCTCGACTGGCATTTGCCATTGAACACCAGAATTGGCAGGTCCACCACTGGTGCCCTGTGCTTTTCACAGATGAGAGCAGGTTCACCCTGAACACATGTGACAGACAGGAAAGGGCTGGAGAAGCCGTGGAGAACGTTATGCTGCCTGTAACATCGTTCAGCCTGACCGGTTTGGTGGTGGGTCAGTGATGGTCTGGGGAGGCATATCAATGGAGGGACGCACAGACCTCTACAGGCTAGACAATGGCACCCTGACTGACATTAGGAATCGGGATGAAATCCTTGGACCCAATGTCAGACCCTACACTGGTGCAGTGGGTCCTGGGTTCCTCCTGGTGCACGACAATGCCTGGCCTCATGTGGCGAGAGTATGCAGGCAGTTCCTGGAGGATGAAGGAATTGATACCATTGAATGGCCCCCACGCTTGCCTGACATAAATCCAATAGAACACCTCTGGGACATTATGTTTCACTCCATCTGACGCCGCCAGGTTGCCCCTCAGACTGTCCAGGAGCTCAGTGATGCCCTGGTCCAGATCTGGGAGGAAATACCCCAGGACACCATCCATCGTCTCATTAGGAGCATGCCCCGATGTTGTCAGGCATGCATACAAGTACGTGGGGGCCATACAAACTACTGAGTACCATTTTGAGTTGCTGCAATGAAATTTCAGCAAAATGGACTAGCCATTTTGGCTATGGACTAACTTTGATTTTCGGGGTATCTTTGAATTCAGCCCTCTGTAGGTTGATAATTTTAATTTCCATCAAACGATGTGGCATCCTTTCATTCCTAACACATTACCCAGTCCATATCAGTATAGATATCCAGCATGATATTTTTCCCCATTGAGATCTGATGTGTTTTCAAAGTGTTCCTTTAATTTTTTTGAGCAGTGTAGTATTTGTTAATATTTTGAATCATCTTTTTAGTAATTATGTGATTTGTTTTTGTCATTTTTAAAAAAATATTTCTATTTAGCTTTATTTTTATTTCACTTTGTCATTTTAGTACTTCCTCAAATGATTATATTTTATTTCAGCTTCACTTCAGTAAACAAATACAATTTGTGTGAAACACAAAATATGAATTTGAAGGAATTTTCCGTATTTATTTATTTATTTTTACAGGTGTTAGACCTTTATTTTGATTTTTACACTGCATTAAGTTGTGTTTTAGAGTTATAAATATCCGTAAGCAGAAATATCTGTAATATTAATAGCTAATGTATTAATGGATAATGTCCCACTAATGAGTTGTCCGTACTTTTTCTATTTCTTTACAGATTTATTTCTTACAGTGTTGTTACACACTTCTATGAGTATGACATATGTTAGTTTTTTTTAATTAATACCTTAAGAACACAAATTGGTTTGCAGTTCTTGTGTGTTGATCCTGTCAGCCACTGCAGCTAAATAAATATATTTAATAGCTCATGAAATCCGTGAGCACTTGCCGGAATGAACCTCAACACACGCATACACTGCATTACATAAATTACACTTAAGCAGCACGTCTGGTTCCTTCAGATATTCAATACGGCACTTCCAGCAGCAACACAAAATTTGCAGGATTAGAAACAGTAAGCTGGACATGAGATCAATACATTGATTCCTCAACCCTTCCCACCGCTGGTTACAAGACGTATTTAATTTCCCAACAATTAGCAATTAGCAGTGTGTGTGATTTTTTTCTCTCAAAGAACTTCTTTTCAATTTGCGAACAATTCTCGCTTAGCGTCTGGAAAAGACTGCGACATCCGATGGGAGAGCACGACGGGAAATATGATGGATGTTGGGTCAATATCTGCAGGGCATTAGCGGCTCCCTGAAGGCTTGTGTGCTAGTGGTTAGCAGCACCCACCAGCCTCCATTATACACTCACTAGGGCAGAAGACATCTCTAAAATGCACCAGAGATGCATCTTTCAGGATTTTGACCCGCAAATGGAGTTCACCTGTAATTTAACAAGGTCTCCTATTAGATTTGGCCCCAAAGGTGTTCAAAACCACATTTCATTAGGAGATTTGGAGTTCAGCTCATGGGTTGCACGCTTTTAGCAAAAGGTAATACCTTCATGGGACGAGATTGGTAAATGTCTGCTGTGTTTTTTTATAAACAAATAGTTGACAGGTGACTAATATTGTGGATATAAGCCTCCCGTAATTGAGCCCTTTTCATGCATTGGGAGCAGGGCCATGTATCTAATGGCATGATGCGCGGATGTCACGACGCTGTGGGAGCTGGTGAGACAGGCATTATGGAGGTGTATTAAAACGAGCTGGAGGTGATGGAACAGGAAATGCACCATGATGAGAGTACTGAACAGCACAGCACATAACCCACGTAACCCAATGAGCCGTCAGCCATGAACGCCCATTACCCACCCCACGCTACAGGACTACAGATAGACAGCCAGGGTGTTGTGTGGTCCACTGAGGACTGAAACAGAAAGAAACCGAGAGAGTGAGGCACAGAGAGAGCAAAAAAGAAAGAAATATTAGCTTTAGTAAAAGCAAAACAACATGTTCGAGAGGCTAGAGGGCCGTTCAAACAAGGCCGAATTTGGAGAACATGGAAAACAGCGATGATGGCTCTGAAACCCTAATGGATCTGCCTACATGGTCAGGTAGATGGATTGAAGTGTCATCTTCTCCCACACTGAATGTGACACTTCACTCTAAAAACAGACCCTGCCTTTCATGGATTTTCAAATGTCTGTTTTTATGAGAATGATGGATAGATAAGTAGATATTAAAGGAAAGCTAGTACAGCTAGAATAAAATACTTTCTGATGTTGTTTACTCAATAAATGCCAAATATGTCAAATAGGTCTACACATCCAATAATAAGATTTGCCTGCAAACATCAACTCTCAAAGAAGGTAGCTGGCTGCACACTGATGTTAAAGATCTTCATCAAGCACATTAATTAATTCAGTAACACAGGGACCAATTCTCACTATTAACTAGTTGCTCATTAGCATGCCTATTATTAACATATTGGCTGTTTATTAGTATAAGCACATATTCTGCATGACTATATTCTAAATCCCTAATCTACCCAATACCTAAACTTAACTACTACCATACTAACTATTAACAAGCAGCAAATTAGGAGTTTATTGAGGCAAAAGTTGTAGTTAGTGGTTTGTCAATGGTGAGAATTGGACCTTAAAATAAAGTGTGGCCAATAATTCAGATGTTTATGTGCCTTGTGAAGACTTAAGAGGTCAAAATAAATATATATATTTTCAGTGCACAAATGTCTAGATTCTTCAGTAAATGCACCATATTAAAGATGTACATTATCTATTTGAATATGGAAATCGATCCACTAATTGCATCTCAATTCCATAGCAGCTACAGAATGGCAACAATGGCATTATACATTTTGATTATAGCTCAAATTATAGCTCTTAAACCTGCAAAGAAATAGTATGTTTTACACTAAAACATGCATATTTCAGTGTTAAAAGGACATGTCTCTGTCAATCAAAAGCTGTAATTTCATATGAAAGGTGACACTTCCAGTCCAACAACTACAAGTCAGTGGGTACTGCTACAAATCATATATTTATGTCATGAAGCCTGTATACTTCTCCCTCATTTTATTGTCTCTGCTTTAAAATGTCTTTTGAAGGTGTGAGAGAGCATATCAAGAATTAGTGTCAGCTTCCACAAAGTACCAAAATGCAAACAACTTCATCTTAATCACTGCCAACTGCAAATCATTATGGAGAACGGCTCTCTCTATCAGTCTAATTGACACACATTTCTCTACATTTCTGTCAGAGGACTCAAGACTGCAGTTGAGTCCTGCAGTTCACCCTGTGAAGGATAATGTTCATCAGGAAAAAACCTTTCACCTGTAGTCCAGCCCAGTTTGGGTGAAAGCCAAGTCTATGCAACATTAGCTGAATGCGAAGAAATAGAGAAGTTTGTGCATTATGCAGGGGACAAAAATAAGCATTTTGGACACATACATTCAAAGCATTTGAGTAAATGAATGATTGTCAGCACTGGGAAAATGAATACTCACAGTGGAAAAATGACTAGGAGTGGAACAGACACGTCCTCATTCATTATAATTGATTATGGCTCTCTTATTTTAAATGCTTTCAGCAAACGCATTTGTCCCAGCAGTATCTCTATAACAGCAGAGTGAAGGTCACGTATGCAATATAATGCAATGCTGGGATCCAAAAGCATTTTAGGGAAAAAATTGCAATCCAAGAGACTAAGTATATATTAAATTATTCATGTAATTTAATATTATTCCTTTTTTTCTTTCATTCCTGTTTCGTCCTCTTCCCTCTGGTAGTGGCCAGGGGTTTTGCTGTGGTAATTGCAGAGCTTCAGAAACATGCAGATGAACCTCTGAAGTGAGGAAGGAAATGAAAGAGGAAGAGGAAGAGGGGGGATGGACTCATAATTAGCTGTTCACCTCCCTGCCTCTCTGCAGGCATTTCCCAGGAGGACGCCTTCCCTAACTCTCTCGCTATATGGCACGACACCATTATATTCACTTCAGCATTAGGTGGATGGTTCTCACCGCCACCGGTGGCCAACACTTTAGGAGACCTGGAGGAGACACTTTGATTAAGAGCACTGGCTGTGCTAGACTCTCTGTGGTAGGGAATAAAAGCTGGCTGGACATGAAATAAATACCAATTTTATTTACTTCTGAGCTTTTGCCTCTTTGTATTAGACAGATATAAATAGTGAGCCACCAAATAAAGGAGAAAAGGATTACTAATTTCATTATTAAACACATTCCTATTGATATTTACAACACTAATTGTCAGTAATCTTGCTCAACAGGTCTAATTCTTGTTTTTGCAGATAACAGAAATCTAAAGGTGTTTGTGGGTGAAACATGGTACAGCAATATATTTTCTGAATGGCTGAAAAAACAAAACAAAACAAAAAAAAAACTGGGAACAGTTTTTCAGGGGTTAATAACATACTGAAGGGAAAAGGAAACTAATTTCAACTGGATGACATTCATTTCCTTTGAGGTGCCATAGCAAGGGTATAAAAATAATTGTTTTTTAATGTAACATTCTGCACTGCAAAAGGTTGTCAGTGGCACATTTTGGTATATAATGCACAGCATTCAAGTTTTCTGCATTATGTCTTGCTTCTCATGTAAATACACTTCTCACAAGAATAGTGGGGTGTTTCTTCAACTTCAATGTACGAGGGGTTACCAATTAATACTTTACTGGAGTACTCTTCACAAGAAAATACTATTTCAGTCTTACTTCAAAAATGTCAGGTTTAATTCAACGTCAGTTGCCATTTCTTTGTAATTATTTGTTCAATTTGCATGCAATTCTTGGGTGAAAATTGTAAATTATACACCACATTTTTTATTCAGCATATATGAACATCGCACTATTTTTAGTTAATTTTCAAGTGCATTTTTTGTTTATTTTATATATTTATTTAGATTATATTTATATTTACATTTGTCCCAGATCCAAAGTTCAATTTTTCAAAAATTCAATTTCAATTTTTACACTATCATGCCCATATTTGAAGAAACACCATTATTTTAGCTGGAATAAGAAAATATGTTGCCAGTATATCTGTCAAATAAACATCTAAGAAGAACTACTCACAGATGGTTGAAATTTTCAATCCTGGCTGTAAAAACCTGATCATGTGTCTTTAATACAAGTGCTAATATGAATACTTTAAAGAGGCTTTTAGCATTTTACATTCCTTAGCATCATTTTCAGACCTAGAGATGTGCGAACTATTCAGCAGCACTCTGGGCTTTCTGAGCTGCCACCGTTTCTTCTCGCTTGTGTTGCTGATGATGCAGCAGCCGGATGTGGTGAAATTTCACACCTTATTCCATCTCCTAAACACATACCATCTCAGCCGAAGACCCAATTTCCCTGAAATGATGGGAAGAAAACATCACCAGAATGTTTGGCCCTGGGTTAAACCAAAGCCAATGGAAGCTCGCTTTCTCCGGTTCGTTCTTTGTGAGCAAGCCAGTCCTCCTTATCGCCGGGCTGGGGGTAATACGATTGCCTTTCACACCAAAGGTCTCCTGCAAAAGAACAGGGAAGGAAGGAAACCAAGGCTGGGCACACACTCACGCTCTCTCACAGACGCACAAGAGAGCCCGTCACACATGGCGAGCAGTAAAGCAGTGTATTTTTTCAGAGCTTGGCTCAACTACGGAGAGTGACGGGTCACCTCAGCAGAGGCTTAGCTGGGATATCTGAAAGCCAGATATGACAAAATGAAAACTGCGAACAGTGCAGCAAAAAGGACAGTCGGCAGCTATGAGCTCAGAGATTTTCCCTTCTCAGTGATTCTTATTTATTTATTTGCTTGTTTCTTTTAGAAAGATAGATGATGGTGTGAATTCCTTAATACTTTGCCGGAAGCTTCAGCTTTGTACTCAAAGGTGAAACATAAAACAGTTCACTCGGAATTGTGGGAAAACCTCCACTTTGACCAAGATCTCACCTTGCATTCACAGATTAAATATTGATTTCCCATCATTATGAAATTGATTCACAATCAGTTTCGCATTGATTGGAGATGTCAGCTTTGAAGGTGATGGAATGAAAATATGCTTTGATGTTACCCTCAACTAGCCTCATTATCATAAATGCAATCTGCTTTACAGGCACCATGCGTCAACTTGCATCAAGCGGTCACCTTGAGGAAGGACACATGGAAAGAGAGGCGGATTAATTGAAGAAACTGGCAGAATAAGCAGGTGATGATTGAGTTGACAAGCCCTGTTTTTAAAAGGAAGGTTAACAAAAAAAATAAATGAAATTCTAAAAATAAGAGTACATGGAGTCCTAAACTACTCACACTGCATGGAAAAAGAGAAGCTTGGGCATTCTGTTAAATGTCTTTCATTGTCTTCCATGGACAAAAGAAAGTCATACAGGTTTGGAATGGCATGAGGGTGAGTAAATGAATTATTGGTTGGAGTATCCCTTTAAATCTAGAAATATAAGCAGCCTAAGGCATGAGGCAGAGCGACAGAGTTCTCTATTAGGTCTCACTGATAGCTGTCTTGCTCCTTCAAAGTCACAGGGTGGAAAAAACCTGCAGGTTAAACAGATGTGTCTGATAACAGTACCTTATCACGTCCCATCGCTTTCTTTCCAAGGTTGATAACTTCATGTGGAAACCTCGAGGCCAAGTAAGTTGGATGTGATAAACTACAATGATAAATATCTTAAATAAATCAAGTCTTTTTGAAATAGTGTGGGCCTACAGTTAGTCTAAAAATATAGAGCTCATAAATTTAATCTTCAAAGATCTTAAACAACGAAGGAGAATGCGGACTGTAAACAAAAACTCATTTTCATGCATTCAAGTGTGCATTTCAAAGTTTTCTGGTTTGTACATTACATGGTTGCAAAAAATATATTTAAAAAAAATATGTATAGTATTTATCACAACAATCTCATTTTGGTTTTCTGAATTAAACAGAACCATTTACACTAAACAGCATCAATACAACAAGACAAACAATATATATAACTGACCAAACAGCTCGTGTTCAAAAAATTTATGCGTACAAGTTCAGTCACGAAACTATTAAAAATCATTTTAAAATTAAGTTAGCAGCTTGGCAGTTTTCTCCATCACTGATTTCCATATGTGTGTGCATACTGTACCTCTATTCCTCTCTTCATTCCTCCACGTACCCTAATTGATTTCCTGACAGGCAAGGCCCAGATAAGAGCTGGTCAGGGATAATGGAGAAAAGCCAAGGCGCAAACACTCTCGCTCTCTCCATCCTTCTGGAGTTCCTGGTGCTTATCAGAGACTCTGATCTCAGGAGTCTCGTGACCCATTGTTGAGCATGAATCCCATTCAAGGACTGAATACAGCAGAAACACAAAGCCTGACCTGTTACAAACACTGCTGCTGTCCTACCTGTCTCTTGCACTGGACCTGAATGAATGAAAGAGAGAGAGAAACCAATTAATAAATCTGCCCAAGAGGCCTCATGGCAGCTGGAGGCTGCCTTTGTGTAGTTTCCTCAAATATCTGAAATATCAACAAAATGCACCTGCCTATCATTTGTACCTGCATTTTTAAAAAAGATCAAGTTTACCCGATGTGCAGAAATTATTTACTCGCACTCATCTTGTTCCAATCCTGTATGCAGTTATTTATTCTCTAGAACACAGAGAATTTAAAAAAAAAAAAAAAGTATATTCGATTATCTTTTTCACCTGCAGTTCCAATATACTAAAACTAGTACTGATTTTATTTAAGTATAACTTTATTTTACAGTCCTGTTTCCCATGTACATACTATGTACTTATTATAGTAATTACATTAACTACGTAATAACTAGGTACTAACCCTGAACCTACCCCTAAACCTAACCTTAACCCATGTAGTTACCTTATATTACCAGTACTTGTACACTGTAGGTACACCATAAGTACATGTAAGTACACATAATGTAAAATAAAGTGAAACCTTTATTTATACAAATTTTATTACCAACATTAATTATATTTATACAAATCAAGAATTATTTTAATTATTATTTTATTTGTCCTCTGTTAACAACATATAACTAAATTGCTAAATAAAAATTAAAACCATTTTCTTAAAAAAAAAAAACTATTTAAAACTATTTAGAAATTATTCATTCATTCATTCATTCATTCATTCATTCCAGTAGTTATTTTAGTACTTCTAAAATGTTGCCTTGAAAACTAGCTAAAAAAAAAAAAAAATTAATTTGAATTTTAAAAATAATTTTTTAATTTTTAAGTTTCAGTTTTAGTTAAAGGTGCCGTTGGAGATCTCGGAAAATGCTAACTTTAGCCTGATAGCACTGAAAGCTAATGTCCCACCCTCCCTGCAATCGCCGTCCAAAGCCACGCCCCCTGAACACACATACGCTCAAAGAGCAGAATACCAGAGACAACATTAAATTACTACAATAGGCTACATCAACGGTCCAGTTCAAAGCAAGCATATATGTTCCATACAAAGGGCAATTAAAGTGTGCTAGATGTGAATTTAAATGGTATTTATTTACAGAGGTATATTATGTCACACTTCTCTAGTAAGTTTCGTCTGTGTGTGAAGATGCTGCGCAGCGCAATCCGTGAATAAATGTTCCGAAGTGAAATAAATTTCAGACAGATTTCCCCTGCTCAGGGAGAAGGGAGCAATGAACACTGTGTAGGGAGCATGTCAATTGGAACACAGTTCATGCACGTAGCTCTCTTCTAACGAGCTGGTTATCTGAATCGGGTGTGTTAACTAAGCGAGACATGCAAAATATGCAGAGTGGGGAGCGCGAGGACTGCAATTGGGAACCGCTGGGCTACATCATGTGTCATTCACGGGTGAGAAAACTTTATAGCACAGTTAGTGAAAGTACTACAATACCAGGAAGGAAGATCGGGTTGTTGATGTTTGCCTGCCATTCTCGCTCTGTCTGCAATAGCGATGCGTGAAACGCGCTGATGACGTAGGCATATGCGTCTGCGCGAACAGGGTGCGCATAAGGTATGCAAATACATACGTTGACAGGCAGGTAGGAAGAGAAAATTAAACGCGGACCGAGCGTTTTGATTGGGCGAACATTTCTTGGTCCTACACCTTCCACAGAATATATAAATACAGATAAATACATTTAGACCACTTAACTTAATGATTGCTATCAGGATGTGAAGAGACTTTCAACCAGAATAACAAAAAATGTTTCTGAAGACAATCACCTATGATACCTTTAACTATAATAACCCTGCTGCCATACTTATTTCCATCTTAAACATTGACTTGTCATTAAACAGAGAAAATGCTGCATTTTTAGACATTAAGACTATTGATTAATGCAAAAATTAGGTTGATTGTTATCTTTTAAAATGTCTAAAATGTTCAATCACAAATCACATTAAAAATACATATGAAATGCAGACCGATGAAAAATGATTTTCTCTGCCTTGTGTATCACTTACTTTGATATATTAAAGTAAAAACATATTGGTAACACCATTGAGTGCCAGTCTCCTACAATTAAATTCACATCATTTGTGCATATCCTCTGCTTCCCATAACTCCTCTGACCTGAGTTCAGGTTTGTATTATGCACACCAGGATGTATTTCCATTAGATTAGGTTGTGTTATCCCAGCATTTCATTTCTAAACGTGAAATCTGGTGACATCAAAGCCCGCCTCTGCCCTCTGAATTCCCTGTACTGAGCCTCACCCTGTTTAATGGCTGAGTGAGCCATTCTCAGATCCTTCCAGAACAATCCACTTCGCTGCTGCGCTTTGAACTGGTGAGTTGCTTCCACGCCTTTGATTTACGTGACGAAGAGGCTGTGAAAGCCCATGGGAGACATGCTCGATTGGGTGGCTTAGTGTGGGTGATCTCATGCATACATACCAATATGCAGGGCCTAATGCATAAGGCGAGCACATGGACAAAATGTCCACATATGGCAGGACAGACACTCTTACGCTTCAGGACACACAATCCTTTTCATGCTGACAGAGTCTGTCTGTGCCTGCTCATCATCACAGACCCATATATCACTGCATATTATGAATATATGGATTTGTTCTTTATCTAACTGCCTGTTCAGTAGAAGATCCATATGAGAATAAAATGCAAGGTTGAAGAAAAGTGTAGCAACCATATTCCCTTCTCCCACTATATATTGGAAATACATGTGTGATGTGAGTAATCCAACATCTGGCATTAAGCAAATCAGGTAGAACTAATGAATGAACTTCACCTAATTAATATTCATAAGCTCAAGTCTAACATCTTGTTCATTCCAATTTTCACATTATTAAATGTCACGAAATTGTACAACTCTAATTTGTCTTGGGATAAATAGGGTGCATTAACCCTATGTAACTGAGCATACACTGTGATGGAATATTTCATTATATATGTATGGGAAAATGTGCTGTCATTATCGCAAAATAAACCCAGACCGGGTGATCAGGTCTTGTAATACTCTGAAGTGGTTTAATTTGTGATAATGATGGAATGTAATAATTTTGTGATAATGACTGTACATTATCCTGCTTAATACTGGAAAAAATGATCATGAAACATTCATTTGAGTGAATTTAAAAGATGATGGCATGAAATGATGATGACTAAGAAACTAGCAAAGTTTTGTAGGATGCTGGTCAATTTTACAGTTCAATGTCACTTAACGGAAATATCTGACCACTGAATGCTGTGATTTTTTATTTATTTAGAATTTTAGAGAGCAGTGTAAAAATAAATAAACAACAAAATAAGGGAAAGAAAATAAGAATACATATATTGAATATATATACAGATTGATTCAATATCATTTTAAATGAATCTGCAGTTCATCATAGACCAACAATGGAAATTTGGAAGCCCCACAAGAATGGAAAAACCTAAAACTCTCTACATTTGTGGGGACAAGCCAATGGTACACGCTAAATAATATCTTAATGAAAATCTAAAAATGCAAAAAGGTTTCTGTGAGGGAAAGATTTAGGGGTTAGGGGATAGAATATTTCATTAGCTCAGAGAAAAAACAACAACAACAGAAGTCAGCGGAAAGATCCCACAATGAGAGAAAAACAACTGTGTGTGTGGACGTGCTGAAAGTGATGCCTGCTCTGGCTCATCCATCACAGATAAATGGCAGATGGCTGGGACAGGACGTGCGCTAACATCATCACGACGGAAATGCAGTGAGAGCTTTACCTGCTGCTAATCCACTTAGTCAAAGACAAAGCTGTTTTAATCCATCCTTCCCTCCTTCACTCTCTCCCTCTGCTCTGTGATGGACAGAGTAAAGCCTCCCAGTAGGACAGAGATGAAGGCAGAAAGAGCTTACTCTGCATATTTCTGTTACCAAAACAAGCTTAAACAGATCTCTCTCCCTCCTTCGTACCGATTTTAATAAGAAGCAGCACAAAGTATTGATTTTAGAGGATTATTAGTTCAGGGTTATACACTGTTGTTTTCTAAGTAGAAAGAAATAACTTTGTATGTTAAAATAAGTTAGCAAAACTAGAAAAGTAAGTAAGACTTTTATTTAAGACTTGTTTTAAAAGCCTGAGATGTGACCAAGCAGGTTATGCATTTGCATAGTCATTGACGTTATGGCATGTTGAAAGAACTTTGGCAAGTTAATATTAGTTAAATATTGCTTATTCATATTCAGCTTTTGGTCGTTTGTATTACATGAGCATGTTCCCCCTGAGTTTTTGTTAGGAGCTCCATTAGGAGAAAAGGCTCTTAAAATCAGAGTTTCTGTAAATTGAACCAGGCGTTGTTTTTATTAGACCAATGTCTTCAAGGACTTTATGTTGAAAACAAACATAACATTCAATAAAAAGCGAAGGACATTCTTTACTCTGTCATCTGTAGTGTTCACCTCAATGAAATGATAGCAGATGTAATAAATGATTTCCCGGTTGTAAATAAGCTGGTGGCAGGTCAATGCCTCATCCAGCTGTCTCAGGGGGTAAACCCCCTCATGAGCTTAGCCTAGTTTTATACTGACTAATTTTCACAGTTTGTTTAATGTACTAAATGTTTCCTTTTTTTTTTCACTAGGTCACAGAAAAATCATGCCACACGTTTGGACATCCATTATTATGAGGGTTAATATCATATGTGTAAAATACAGTGAAAAAATCTCATCTTTTCATTTTCTATATTTTCTAGGTTGTATAACAGTGTAGTAAAAGTTGTGTTCAGCAGTATTTAGTACAAACCATGGGTGAGTTGTTAGACTTCCAAAAAGGCAAAATGAAAGAAGTCCATTTAGAAAAAGCATCTGTAATCTTAAAGGGATAGTTCACCCAAAAAAATTAATGAAAATTATGTCATTAATTACTCACCCTCATGTTGTTCCAAACCCATAAGACCTCCGTTCATCTTCGGAACACAAATTAAGATATTTTTCATGAAATCTGAGAGCTCTCAGACCCTCCATTGACAGCAAGGGTCCTTACACGATCAAGGTCCAGAAACGTAGCAAGGAGATCAGTAAAATAATCCATGTGACATCAGGGGTTCAACCGTAATGGGCAGTTGTGGCCTAATGGATATAGAGTTAGACTTGTAACCCAAAGGTCGTGGGTTCGAGTCTCAGGTCCAGCAGGGATTGTAGATGGGGGAGTGAATAACCAGCACTCTCTCCACCCTCAATACCACGACTGAGGTGAGACCCTTGAGTAAGGCACCGAACCCCCAACTGCTCCCCGGGCGCCACAGCATTGGCTGCCCACTGCTCCAGGTGTATGTTCACTACTGTGTGCATGCACTTGGATGGGTTAAATGCAGAGCACAAATTCCAGGTATGGGTCACCATACTTGGCCACACACCACTTCCCTGTAATTTTACGAAGCTACGAGAATACTTTTTGTGCGCAAAAGAAAAAAAAAACGACTTTATTCAAATTTGTCTCCTCCGTGTCGCCCTAGCGCCATTTTGGAGAGTATCCGCTGGACGGAAACTGCATACGCTCTTCTGTGTTAGCCGCATACCGGATGCACTGTTTTCGTTCAAATCAAAGCGTAAATATACGCAGAAGACGTATCCGCATGGTGCAGCTGACACAGAAGAGCGTACACACATGGGCGTAAATTTCATTTTACAGTAGGGGGGGACAATAAACAAAATTTCTCACGAGCAATTTTTGAAGGGGGACACAAATAATACAGTCAAATTGTACTTATAAAGATATGTCAACACAGTGGAAAACTTTGCTTCTATCATTACTGTAGCATGGAAACTGCGTCATTATGATTATTTTCAAAGTTTTTCTCTGGTTTAATGAAAAAGCAGATCCGGCTCCCTCCCTGGTTCTGAATCTGCCCCTTCCTCTACTCTCACTGTCTCAGAACAGACTGACTCACAAGAAGCAGAAAAAAAAGATGTTTTCCATACTCATAATAACTAACCTGTTTACATTACACTTGTTAAATTGACAGATCATACTGTAAATTGGTGAGCCTGTAATGCTCATCTGCTGAACAGCCACAACTCTGAAAACATTAAAGAAATTGTTCACCCAAAAATAAAAATTCTGTCATTATCCCTTCAATAAAAGCTCAACACGCTTACCTGACACTGTACATCTGACTGACCCTGCTCTCCCTGTCCCTCAATAATTTCTGTCTCCTTTGCCTGTGAATGATATTGTGAAATTAGTATTTTCATATGCACCCATTCTTAAAGCCAAATTGCCTTAATATGTGAACTTTTTGTACGTACTTGGCGTTTAGGTGCACTAAAAAATGATCTGGGGAAAGGGGAAGTGGTGTGTGGCCAAGTATGGTGACCCATACTCAGAATTTGTCCTCTTTTAACCCATTTAACCCATCCAAGTGCACACACACAGTAGTGAACACACACCCGGAGCAGTGGGCAGCCAATGCTGCGGCGCCCGGGGAGCAGTTGGGGACAACCCTCAGATGGGGGGGGGGAGGGGGAGGCATGTCCCCTCCGTCCACCCCGGGATTTACGCCCATGCGTACACAGTTTCCGTCCAGCAGTTATTCTCCAAAATGGCGCTACGCTGACGTGGAGGAGACGAACTGTTGAATAAAGTCGTTATTTTTGTTTTCTTTGCATACAAAATGTATTCTCGTAGCTTCGTAAAATTCATGAAAAAAAAACACTCATAATAACTAACCTGTTTACATTACACTTGTTAAATTGACAGATCATACTGTAAATTGGTGAGCCTGTAATGCTCATCTGCTGAACAGCCACAACTCCGAAAGTCTAATAAGGTTGGAAACTGTGTTACAGGCTAAACACATTAATAATGAAATACTGCCTATTTACCAGGTGACATTAACACATTAATTTTTCCAACTCCTGCATATAAGACTAATTATAACTGAACTTCCCACATACTAATCAGGATTTGACCCCCTGAAAGCTCCACAAAAACTGTATATAACAAGCCACTTAAGAGAAGAGCCTACTTCATCTCTTAATTGGAGTTTATGTCATATTGTTTGCTAGCATAATCAGTCTGTGGCATTGCAGAAATATTAGGTTATTATTTATAAATTCTAAGCGTAAAACTATTGCATTCACCCAAGCCGGTGGCTCACGCTCAGTGGCCAGGAACCAGTGTTCTGTTGCTAGGCAGCCTTCAGAGAATTGATCATGAAATCATGGGGGAGTGAGAAGACTGATCTATCTATCAGAGATCTTGGCCTCCATTAGGGGCTCTGAATTAATGAGCATCAGATAAAGCTCATCCAATCTGAGATAAACCACAGTACTTGTTCAAAAGAGAGAAAAAAGTTTGGGTATTGGGAGAACCATCTCTCTGATTAAAGAGCCACCAAACTTTGGATTACACATCTAATTAAAATAAGAGATTAAATGGATAGTCCACCCCCCCCCATCAATTTACTCATTTGCATGTCATTTCAAACCTGTAACCACAAATTTAAAAAATGATTTCATTAAATAATGGTTTAATTTTGTTATAACCCTTGTAATAATGACACTAATGACAACATTTCCATTTTAGGTGAATTATTTCTTTAAAGCAATCATGAACGCCAATTAAAAAATGCTAATTGTATGTCTTCTGGAAACAGTGGACCTCGGCACACTGTCCTTGTGAGCTCCGAGGGGAAGCAGGTGTGACTGCTTCACTCTTCCAGAGCTCTTGACAGCGAAGGAGAGAGAGAGAGGAAGAGATCATTTAGCCCTAGATACGCACACTGAATACTGAATCGCAGCAGAAGAATCGGCTATTCTGCTTGTGGATGCTGAGGTGCCCTTTCGAGTTGCGGGGATCTGCCAAGTGAAATGCACTGCCAATGTGTCAGGAGAGGCAGTGAATACTGAGACAGGAATTCAGGTCTAGAAGATGGGTAGCGACCTTGATTACAGAATGCTCTGACATGTAGCGCCTGCATTTTACAACGTGCCTTGTAATATTGCTTTACAGCCCTTTGAAAGCTTTGTTTAGGTGAAATATATAGTTGTATTAAAGGGATAGTTCACCCAAAAATGGTAATTCTGTCATTAATTATTCACCCTCATGTCGTTCCAATCCCTAAAACCTTCTTCAGAAAAACACAAATTAAGATATTTTTGATGAAATCCGAGAACTATCAAAAATATCCCAATTTATGTTCCGAAGATGAATGGAGGTCTTACGGGTTTGGAACGACATGAGGGTGAGTAATTAACGACAGAATTGTCAGTTTTGGGTGTTTTGTTCATAAGTTTTCCAATAAATCCAAAAATATATATTTACATTTATTTTATATGTTATTGATAAGCAAGCTCAAATAGAGTCCACAGATTTTTTTTTTGCATTTTCTTTGCTAATATTGGAATGTAAATGTGCTTAAATGTGGTTAATGTGTTATGTACAGCTAAAACACACTAAAAGCTCAAGCAAATTAGTGATAACTTGACATTCCAATGGTAGTAGCTATACAGAATGATGGATGTTTGAATTCTGCACAAATGTTCTGAGCTTTCTGTGAGCACCAAGTCTTTGTGGGCCTGCTGATAAGGTAGATTTTACAGCAATTCATTTTAAAGATACTTTATGGCTTTAATATAGACATAATTGAAAGAATAAGAAGGCACATTGATGCATAATCATCTCTAAACATACTTAGCTCAAATACAAATTACTGTAAGAATTATGATGATGTGAAGATGAGTCTTCAATAAGTGGGAATATATAGCATAGATGCCTGAGAATTTTTAACCATTTTTAGAATTTTTAGCATATAGTATCATATTTGTTACATGAATTGCATTGCATTGTATGTTTCTCTTTATAGGGTTAAAAGTCATGACAAAAGACATTACTCAGTTTTAAAACAATTTTAGCTGCAGTATCGGATACATACAGCCAAACAGATACCTTGTTTTAGAAGTTTTACCCACCTCCTAACAAACAGTTCACATATATTACCTGGGTGAAGGTATAGTGCAAAGTTCTGCAACTTCTTCTTACTGCCACTATTTGCTAGTTCAGCTGAAATTTTCTCTGCATTGCTGTCTGGTTTTTTTGGAAAATCTTGGCTCTCAGCGTCTCTGCCCACACTGTCTGCAGTTCAGAGTAAACGCTTCAAGTACGAAGTTGGTGCATTCAAGATGATGTCCTTCACTATAAAGAGAAAATTCACAAATCAAAGCACAAAAAACAAATATACAATACTAATAATACATTCTATACTTATACTAAATCTGCAATTGTTTGAAGTATTGGTAGGTATTATTCAGTACCGAAATATTCACCCATGCATTACAGTCTCGTCTCTTTTATTTTTCTTTTAAAATGTTGCCATTAGAGTCACCTGACATAACCAGTGGCATCAAATGCCATCTCTGTTGTATTAGCTCTTGAGAAGCAGGTGTATTTTCTCCTTTTTCTGTTCCAGACGTCAGTCTCTTGACCCCCTCAACCTCATCTCTCGACTGGGTCACTCATTCCCCTTCATCACAGCATTTGTATTGATGTGTGATGTGAAGTGTCAAGCTATTCATTTCATGTTTCTTACACTGAGGAGTGATGTGTCTCAGCTTTACACGTCAGTATGCGGCAAAGCGGAGGGAAAAAACAGCACAAGGCATGACAGGCTATGATCTAATATTCCCATCATTTTAATGAGATGGTGATAACAGAGGAAAGCAGATCCGTCCTGTCTCCCACATTCCTGTAATTGAGAGCCGTGGATCCCTGTCCCTGCTCTCGCAGGACTCTGGTACAGCCGTATTATAATAATGACCTGGAGGCAACACAGATTTAATGGCATTTGAGAACATTGTGTAATCTGGTTATGGAAGACAGAGATATATGTCATGATTTTATATTCAGAAGTCTGAGTCATTATATAAATGCTACAATGCATCTCGTGGAACAACCCAGAAGACTAGGCGATTCATTTGACAAAGTATAGGGCGATACAAAGACTGAGGTTGACAGAAAAACATAAGGATGGCAAGCCTTTGAAAAGTTTAAAAAGGCCAAATTAGATTTCACACTCGATGTTTGTATCCTGTTGATTGGTACACGGCAAAAGTTTATTCCTTCAGAATAATTATTCATCTTGGCTACTGGATAGATTATGGAGTCTTTCCGGAAAGAAACTGGGTCACTCAGTATGCTGTTCTATACATACAAATGAAGGAGTCAAACTCAGTGCTAAATCTGTTCTTCAGAAGGTACTTCAACGCATTATTGACAAGACTGTGGCATTTTCTTTTTAACATGATCTTTTTTCCACTACCACTGGCCTACTTAAATTTCAGAGCTTTAGTACAATTGCTAAACTGAAAACTCTGCATCATAGGGTTACACATGGATTTGAACCATGAGAAATCACACCAGTGAAATAAGTTTTGGCTTGTACTTGTAAATCAAACTCTCCTCAATTTGGAAGGAAGCTGTGCTAGGGCATTCAGTGCACTAAACAAATACTAACAGCAGAGATATTGTTAAGAATGATCAATAACAGCCATATCTTTTCACCCAGCTGTCTAAAATGGTACCCAACCACATGAATTCACACTGGACAGCAGCATTGTCTGTGCTCCAAACCAATGTTTCAGGTAGTTCACTGGTGCAGAGTAATTACAAAAGGACAGATTTAAACCACCTTTGCATGCAGCATTTTGAT
>JAFVLL020011229.1:0-15071 GCA_021397915.2 Tor tambroides
ATGAGTAATTTGTACTTTTACTTAAGTACCGTTTTGACACCAGTACTTTTACTTGTAATTGAGTATTATTTCAGCAATGTAACAGTACTTGTACTCAAGTACAAATTTTCAGTACTCTTTCCACCACTGCCAAATAGTCAAGAAGGTCATTATACAGTTTTTTTGTAAGATTTGACATTTATAGAATATTTAGTGTGTGTGTGTATTTTATTTATATATATATATATATATATATATATATATATATATATATGTTTCTTTTAATTGGTGTTTACAGTGAGAACTGCAAAGTTAGCATGTCATTGCTCTAAGCCTTACTCGATGCATATAACAATAAACTTGCTTTGCTTAACTTAATTTGACTGTAGCAAAGCTGTCAGACGTCCCGTGAAATCATACAGACACTATCAAAACTGATATTGCTTTAAGATAAATCATTGTGCTCTTTTTCATAATCTTGTTTTCCGCTGGAATAATAAGAAAGCTTCTTATAGCATTTGTTTAACGCTCATTAACATATAACTTTTTTTATTCACAAGACTTTTTTGTTCCCTGTGAAACATTAACATGTTATTTTTCTGGTTACTGCTGTAAAGCTGCTTTGAGATTATCCGTGTTGTGTGTTACATACAAGCTCAAGTGAACCGTAATATGAGCTTGATAACTAGCAGGTTATCACTTAAACTTGAGTAAATAGTAATGCGGGGTGAAGTTTGTGTCCTCGCCCATTCTAGCAAGATTAATATATAAGTATGTGTGTTAAGTGTGAGATCTCAAGAAATAGATATTTGAATACAAAACATTTTTTGTTGTGAAATAAGGCAATACTTGGGTAGAAATTTTTATTTTTGGTTTATATAAAACTGCAGTGTGAACAACGTGATGGAGAGCTAATGATTTAACTGCGAATAGCTAACCCTTGACACCAATGTCATCAGAAAATATCTGTTTTGTCTGGTACCCAAAACCAGTTAACAGCAAGTCTCGTGCACCCCCAGCATCAGCAGTGTTTTGCTGCGTTGTGTTTCGAAACCAAAACCGTATCAACAGTTCTGTATCACAAGAGGTGGACAGAGGACAGAAAGCAGGAGACAAAGTGAGGTTAAAATTAGCAGAGTTTATTGAGTAATCTTAGTTTCATCTGTTTTTAATGCTTTCATACTTCACAAATCCTCTACAAGCAATGGAAAATTAGTTCTTGAAAACCTTTAAATGGAGAAATTCTCTGATCTCTTACTTAATTGTGAAGACAACTAACATAACAGCATCTGACATAAGATTAAACAATAATGGAAAAATAATAAAAATGGCAGAACAATGAATGCATCAGTGAAATAAGCGTATAAATGGTTATTAAATCATTCCCCATGGAATTTGATGGAAATTTCGAGTACAAACGAGGCTGGAGCCAGCTGCAGATAGGTGGGTCAACCTCAAGTGGGTGGGACTTTAGCTGCAAGCCAGAAATCTCCCTAATCCTACCCCCCGCCCACTTGTGGAACCCAGCCTTCTTGTGTGGTGTAAGCCCCTCCCACTCACAGGTCTTGGTGTAAGCTCCTCCTATTGCAGTTCTCTGGTATGCTGCCCAGATAATATTTAGGCCCCTGTCCCAAATAGCACCTTTTGTGCACTTACGGTCTGGTGGACTTACAGTGGCTGCTGTGTGCGCGTGTCCATAGGGTATCCCATTCATCATTTTAGCTTTCAGAAGGGTGCTCGCGAGCTCCCCCGTTCACCCTTGCGCGCACTTCTGATGACTGTGCAAGCCTGCAAGCTACACGGCCGACTTGTACCCAACAGTCAAAGCGGCATTACATCCGGAAAGTGTGGACACTGAAGAAGACCGTAAGGGTTTAAGGGTGGCATTTGGGACAGAGCCTTACTTGGGAATTTTCTTTCATCCCAACATCCCCCCAAACCCCCAGCACCCCCAAAAAGGGAACAGTTTTGCATAGGACCCCCAGAAGTCTAAGATCGGCACTGATTATACGCTAGGGGGCATATCACACATCTTCTGAACGAATAAAGAATTTCCAGAATCAAATTATAGGCGAGGAAGATCAATCTCGTGTAAGCAGATGAATATGAAAAATAATGTGATCATCAACAAAAATATGACACATAAAAGCATATGAAAGAAAACTGCCTAAAGTTACAGAGTAAAATGTGATGAAATGAGTAAATATTGTTAAATGCTTTTTATAAACGATTATATGATTATATGATAATAAATGAATATAAAGAAAATTAATCACAACACAAATGCAGAGTTGCTCTTTTTAAGCTACACACACAGGCTGCGATGAATTCTTAGATCCCCCCCCCCCATAATTTGGTAACACTTTAGAATAGGGAACACTTATTCACTATTAACTACGACTTTTCCCTCAATAAATTCCTAATTTGCTGCTTATTAATAGTTAGTAAGGTAGTTGTTAAGTTTAGGTATTGGGTAGGATTAGGGATGTAGAATAAGGTCATGTAGAATAAGGCATTAATATATGCTTAATTACTACTAATAAATGACTAATATTCTAGTAATATGCATGCTAATAAGCAACTAGTTAAGAGACCCTAAAATAAAGTGTTACCAATACTTTTATAATTTACTCACCCTCGAGTTGTTCTAAACCAGTGTGAGTTTCTTCTGTTGAATATAACAGTACCAGTGGGGACTAGAAAGTCTTTGGTTACAAACATTCTTCAAAATTTCTATTAAGTTTTACAGAACAAAGACACTCATACAGGTTTAGAACAGTTCAACGTTGAGTAATTTATGACAAAACATTTATATTTGGGGAACTCTGCCTTTAATTTTGATTACATCTTTTAGCCCGATCATGGAAAACCAACAATTCTGATATTAAAAACATCCCTGCATTAATGTTAGTAACCAAAACTTAAAAAAAAAAAAAAAAAAAAAAAAGTTTCTTTCCAGTCATGGATCTTTGGAAAAATGTAGAATTCAATGGTAATATATCATATATTTAATATATCTTGTGTAGCTCAGAATGTCTTTGTTCATAAAATGTCTTGATTAGTCTGTTCTTCTAGAAAATTCGATTTTCAGATTGAAGTTGTTCTGAAGTTCATCTCTGGTTATAATGGAAGTCATAATAATTTCAACAAAGACCACAGAGACCATTTGGCTGGCGACTAAACTGGAGTTGGTGTAATCTAATCACCACCATATCTTCATCATGAGGTTGTGCCCCAAGTCACTAAAAGACAAGGTTCTTCCCCATGACTCCATCCTACAGCATTTAGCCGGTCTCATTTAAAATGTGTTACATTTGAGCAGTTTACAATGACTAATGTGTCCGTCTAGTCTTCTCTCACAGTTCTACATCTGAAGGGGTAGCTTATGAAATTATTTTCTATGCCTGAATTACTTTTTCTATGCATTTTTTTCCTGCAGATTTTATTCTTCTTTATTTTGCTTTTAGCAGAGTTTTTTTTGTTTTTCTGCTTAGCAAACTGTTTACCCTTGGCACAATGCTGTGCCCCCCACTTGAAAAACTTAAGTTTTTCCATCATTTTCATGCTCTGTTCATTCTCTTTGTTTCTTTTTGAATTCTTTCCCTTAGATTTCAGGTATATTTGGGACAAACAGAGGCACTAGAAAAGTGGCTTCTGTCACCAAAACAAATTCCTTGTGTGTGTGTGAACGTACTTGGCATCAAAAGCTCATTCTGATTTTGATAACGGTTTACAATAATTTAGGTTCTATTGTTCAATGTCTTTTGTGCAGTGTAATTTTATAACTCTTCTAAAATGCAAGGGTTGTAAGGGTTGCAACTGCCCTCTTTATGGCTAGATTTTGTTCTGACATTAAGATCTCTAATGACAACACTGTTCGACCTTAGCCGATAAACTGACATTATAGAAGCACATCTACCATGATAGGCCTGTCGTTCCATGTTTCGCCAATTTGATTTCAGAGTGACTTTATTTCAACTCTTGGTGATGATTGTAGTTGTTTATTACATGGCTCTTTAGATTACTTGGTTCTTATTGGTCAGATTGGCGAGATCCCAGGGTTTGTTAGTTCCCGATAACAACCATCGTCATTAGCAATGCCAAATAATTCACTATACTCTTCTGGGATTTCCGTCATACCCCTGTGTATTTTCCAGTTTTATTCAGATGCATCTGCTATCATCTTGCACCTCAGTTATTGACTGTATTTACTGTAAAATAAAACCTCAGGACTTCAGTATTAACAGTAGGTCTGTGGTAAAATAAGTGTTAGTCTTAAAGGGATAGTCCACCCAAAAATGAAAATTACCCCATAATTTACTCCCTCTCATGGCTGTATATGACGTATTCGTTCTTTCAGACGAACACAATCTGAGATAAATATTAATAAATTTATCCTGGCCATTCCAAGCTTTATAATGGCAGTGAATAGGGGATGAGATTTTGAAGGCCAAAAAAGTGCATCCAGCAATCATAAAACACACTTCATGCGGCTCCAGGGGGGTTAGAACCAGTAACGTGTCTGGCATTGCCTATATGGGAATGATGTCTCAAGCATTTAGCCATAAAGCAGTCAACTGTATCCAGTAGTAACCCTTGCATTTTAGAAAGAATTATAATATTTCATGGAACAATAACTTGTCACAATATACCTGAATTCACACCTCCGGTTTTGGGCTTGACATTGAGAATACATGTTATCAATATATGATGTCTTCAAAAGTACCAACTAAACTTCCAGCAGCTCCTCCAAGAAAAGGGACATAGTGACTCCAGTCACTTGCTCGTTTTGATCTGTATGGAACCATTGCTTCAGCTTCAGCCTTTTCTCTGTTGAAATTTTCTTTAGCTTTGATTAAAGCTTTATCTTTTTCACTCTTGTATTTTTCTTCAGCTTCTTTTAAAGCTTTAGCCTTTTCTCGCTCATATTTTTCTTCAGCTTCTCTTAAAGCTCTTGCCTTGTGTTTTTCTTCAACTTTTAAGGCTTCACGCTTTTCTTTCTTGTGTTTTTCTTCAACAGATTTTAAGGCTTTATCCGCTTCTTCCTTGTGCTTTTTTTCTGCATCTTGTAAAACTTTGTCCACTTTTTTCTGGTGTCTTTCTTCGGCTTCTTTTAGAGCTTTAGCCTTTTCTGTTTCATGTTTTTCTTCAGCTTCTTTTAAAGCTTTAGCCACTCGTCTATCAAGTTTTTCATTATATTCATGCTCTGCTTGTTCTCTTGTTTCTCTTTGAATTCTTTCTTGTAGGTTATGTTTTTCTTTCTCATGTTTTTCTTCCATGCTTTTTATAAAGTCCTGTTCTTGTTCTCCTAGGGATTTTTCTTTTCTTTTATTCTCCTCTTCATATTCTCTCTGATTCTCCTCCAGTTTTCTCTTCATCTCTTTTCGTAGATTCTCATCCTTTTCTTTCTTGATCTCCTCTTCCCTCTTTTTAAACTCCTCTTCACTTTTTCTCAGTTCAGTCTGCATCTCTTGTCTTTCTCTCTCTGTTTTTTTCTTCATGTGGTTTATTTCTGTTACATATTTGGCTCTCAGCTCTTCTTCTCTTCTCTTGATCACTACTTCTTTCTCCTTTATTATCATCTTTTGTCTCTCTTTGATTTTCTTGTCCACCAGCCGAAACATCTCATTTGTGTAGAAACTCCCTCCATTTGCTGTCACCGTACAGTCAATCTTCTCCAGCAGCTCAGAAACCTGCGTCAGATCTTCAGTCTCATTGTTATTGAACACATGGTATCTGTGGCCACACTGCTGGATGAGGCTCTTTAAACTTTCATCCTCTTCAATGAAATCTTGAATTCTTCTTCCTTTGAGTTTATCTCCTCTGGTGAACAGCACCATGGTGTACATTCTGGATTTGTCTCCAAATGTCTCATGGATCATCTCCACTATGTCTTTCTGCTCTTGAGTGAATCGTCCCAGTTGAATCACCAGCAGAAACACATGTGGTCCAGGAGCCGCCATTGAGATGCACATCACAATCTCCTTCCTGATGTCAACATTATCAGCTCCAGAATCATACAGCCCTGGAGTGTCGATCACAGTTACCCATCTTCTGTTGAACTCAGATGTTTCTTTCACAGAGCGTGAAGTCAGTATTGATTTGAAAGCTTCTCGTCTCAGTATGGTGTTTCCCGCTGCACTTTTCCCAACGCCAGTCTTTCCCAGCAGCACAATCCTCACATCACCACTGAGTGCAACACCTGCTAACAGGAGAAGAAAGAATTCTTCAGAAATACACAGAATAAACAATTTCATCTGATGTTAAAAGTTTGTTTTTCATCTATTCATCGATGAGCCATTACATTATGACCTCCCCCAGCCTAGAGCAATGAGCGCACCTGACAAGCGAATGGTGCCGCAAGTGCAGTTCACAGAGCAGTATATACCATCCAAGGACCGGCTTTCGGTCAGTAGAGTGTTCGGAAAAGCTGCTGAGTTATCGGAGTTTGATAAAGGACAAATTGTGCTGACCCGGTGCCTTGGAACTTCGATCTCGGAAACGGCGCACCTTGTTGGTTGTTCATGTGTTGCTGTAGTGAGTACGTATCAAAAGTGGTGCACGGATACCCAGCCGTGTGTTGTCCGCGGCTCATTGGGAGCGGAGACTGTCATGCATAGTTCACAGGGCCACAGTGCTACAAATCACCAGCAGCTACAACAGTGGTGACCAGGGTAATGTGTCACAGCACACAATTCATCACAGCCTGCTGTGTATGGGCCTGTGTAGCCGGGTCCTCATGATAATTGCGCACCATCGCCAAGAGCGCATGAAATGGGCCCCAGATCATCGAAATTGGACCGTGGATGATTGGAAGAAAGTGGCCTGGTCTGACTAATCAAGATTTGTGCTACCACCACCCAAGACAAATGTACGGGAACTGGAGGACCTGCTGTTGACGTTATAATGTGGTCATAATGTAATAGCTCATTGGTGTATATTATGCACATTGTAGTAATATACCACAGTATCCAAATCTATGGGATAAACTGCATTCTGCCTCATAATAATAAAAACAATATAGTATGAATGGCCCCTTTTAATTTTTGCCTTGCATAAACTGCTGGGACAATCAAATCATTTTTTTGGAAGCCATTCCCTATATATTGGACATATCTACAGCATTTATTTGAAAACAAATTGGTGTAAAACTGCCGTAGTGGGTCAGAAAAAGTACATGACTCACCTGTAACTGCTCTGTTCTTTGTACTTTTCTGAAAAAAAATTGATACTGATTTGTGAAACTGGCAATAAGGGGATAAGTATTTATAAAAAAAACCTCATTGTCCCAAAGCAGCATATATTTCTAATCAATCATTCAAATTAATTTCTTTATACCTCTGTGGTGACACTGATCACATCACTGTCTACGGTGTAGTTGAGTTTCCCCACCGCGGCGCACTTGATCTCATACTCAGTTTCTTCTCTCAGATCAGTCAGAGTAACTGTGTGTTGATCCTTCAGCACAGGTTCAGATCTCCAGACTGTGTCCTGCTTCACTTTATACAGTAATCTGAGCTCCACTGTAGCAGGACATGATGGAGGAACCACCTTCAGAACCACCTTCTGACCTTTGACCTCTTCAGTGACTGGACAGGCTGGTTTGGATGGAGGAGTAAAGCAAACAGCTTCATCGCATCCACTTTCATACAGGAGAATGCAGGAACCTGGATGATTGTTGTGGTCTTTTGAGGAAACAATAAATTTAGTGGACTGACTGTCATGTGACATCATCAGCTTTTTAAATATGATTAAATTTTCTCTCATTTTTTCCCTGATGATTCCAGAGAGCCACATCAGTACTCGAGGAGTCGATCCTGGGTTCTTCCCTGTTGTTTGAGCCTTTAAGTAATTTTCTTGTTCAGAAAGCAACTCATCTGGCCGATCAAGGGAACTAAATGTGTAGCAAATCACATTCTCCACGTTAATATTTGACAAAACTGTATCTAAGCTCATTTTCACTTCAGCTCCAGAGTCCAGTAATTGTTGAAGAAACTCCCCAACTGTGTTTGATTCTTTCTCTTTCTCTCTGCTCCACTCCATTAGATCCTGTGGGTTAAATGGAGACTTGTCATGAGCTTGTAGAAGATTGGTCAAAGCAGAAGTGTCGTCTTCACAGGCTTGAACTGACGGGATCAGCGACTGAATTTTTTCATTTAAATTTTGTCTGTAGATTTGGCAGAATCGCTTCATATCTTCAATATTCTTCCGAAATGCACTAAATGTGGTTGTCCTGGTGTCTTTCAAAAGTTCACTGCATCTGTTTTCAGTAAAGCTCAGATTTTCTATGACAGAATTCGATGCCGTGATGAGCTTCTCAATGACTCTCAAATGGATCACATCACTATCTACGGTGTAGTTAAGTTTCCCCACCGCAGTGCACTTGATCTCATACTCAGTTTCTTCTCTCAGAGTAACTGTGTGTTGATCCTTCAGCACAGGTTCAGATCTCCAGACTGTGTCCTGCTTCACTTTATACAGTAATCTGAGCTCCACTGTAGCAGGACATGATGGAGGAACCACCTTCAGAACCACCTTCTGACCTTTGATCTCTTCAATGATTGGACAGGATGGTTTGGATGGAGGAGTGAAGCAAACAGCTTCATCACATTCACTTCCATACAGGAGAATGCAGGAACCTGGATGATTCTTCATTTCCTTTGAAGACACAATGAACTTGGTTGTTTTACAGTCCTTTAAAGCAATAAAGTTCTTAAATATCTTCAAGTTTCTCTTCATGCTCTTTTTGATCTCAGGAGTTAGCCAGGACTTTTGCTTTGAATCAGGGATCTTCTGGTCAGTTTCTCCTATTGTCGAAGGACTCAGATAGTAAGCTTGTTTAGAAAGAAGCACATCTAAGCAGTCCAATGATGTGAACGTGTAACACACCAGGTTTCCAACTTCCAGGCCCATCCAGACAGCATCTATGTTGTCTTCTGTCTGTGCACCATAAGCCTTCAGCCGTCCAAGGACTGATTTAATGATCTCAGACTCTCTTTCTCTCTCTTCCAGCCATTCTGCAAGATCACTTCCTCTGAATGGAGATTTATCATTTTCTTGTAGAAGTTCATTCAGTGCAGTGTCCTTCATCACATCTCCACGGATGTTTGGCAGCAGAGAGCCGAGTTCCTTCATGAGTCTCAACTTATATGTGTCACAATTTTTCTTCATTTGCAGAATTTTATCACGAAATGCAGCAAACGTCTGAGCGGGAGAGTCTTCCAGAAAGTCACTGCATTTCATCTCAGCTGTGTTTAAACTCTCAACCACTGATTCAATCCTCATGATTAGATCCATGCTGATGTCTTTATGAAGTTTTGAAGCTCTTGAGTTAAGTTTATCCAGAGGATAAAGCCAAACTCTCAGTGGAACCGCCAGCTTTTTATTTTCTCCCAGCAGCTTTGGAAGATCAGCAAAAACCTTCATCGCATCTTCAAAAGAGGTCGGGTTAGATGGAAGCTGGAAGTCACCATAGAATGTACATGTGAAGTTTTTGACTGCATTTTTCTGATTGTCATTCATCCTCAGACTGACAGTTCCATCTAATGAAACGACACCCTTTAGTTTCTCAAGGGCCACTTTTAATTCTCCATCTACTGTGGTTTTGTCCTCATCTACTGAAATTTTTCTGTCAAAAATGAAACAGGCATCTGCTCCATACTGAATTCCTGTCACTACATGTGTGGCTATATCGTTTTCATCATCAGGAATATTTTGTATGCTGGGCAATTGGTTAATGATCAATTCCTTAAACTCACTGGTTGAATGATAGAGTAGAGTCAGTCTCTCCTGTTTGAAAGATGTCTTGGTGTCATTGAGATACTTTGCTGCTCCACTTACACTGATGAGTCCACTTAAAAGACTCAGTTTCAATTCACCACCAATATTTAGTAACTTAGATTTGTCCTTAATGGTGTCTGAAGCTGTGACATTGAATCTTGTGTTAATGTGGTCACGAGCGAAAGTATTATTGTTCAGCTCTTCATTATTCCAAAGTCTGATCCCTGAAAATGGAAAAAAAATGCATCTGCAGTTAATTTATTAGAATCACATTTTATATCTAAAAATTATTTAATGTCTTATTAATTTTGATTTTTTTTTTTTTCAACTGGCATTAGGATGTGTTTTTGTGATCTGCTCTGTTCAGAGATAAATACAGGTGGAAGCGGGTCAGAAACATTTGTGATCTGGTCACCAAACGCACACACAGAGGTAATCAAAAACGCATGTGACCACATCGCATTTGTAGTGGAAACTACTTTTAATACAAAGTTCTGCCATGAAACTCTAGATGGCACAGGTTGATAAGTCCTTAAAGGGATAGTTCACCCAAAAATGAAAATTACCCCATAATTTACTCACCCTCAAGCAATCCTAGGTGTGTATGACTTTCTTCTCTCAGACAAACACAATCGGAGTTATAATAAAATTTATTCTGGCTCTTCCAAGCTTTATAATGGCAGTGAATGGGGGATGAGATTTTGAAGGCCAAAAAAGTGGATCCATGGATCATAAAACGTACTTCACAAGGCTCCAGGGGGCTAATAAATGCCTTTTGATGCGAACCACAGTGTTTCTGTAAGATGAATATCCTTTTTTAAAAATTTCTTCCATGACATAGTACACAATGCAATGAGGTGTTCCGCAGCTGACATGGAAAGAATGCATAGCTCATCATGGCATTGTGTACTATGTCACGGAAGTTAACGAATGTAGAATGTGCAAGACCATCACACTGGAAACTCATTGTTTTGCTTTATAAAGTTTTAAATAAGGATATTTATCTTACACAAATGCCACGATTCGTGTCAGAAAACCTTTATTAACCCCCTGGAGCCGCGCCAAGTACGTTTTATGATCCATGGATGCACTTTTTGGCTTTAAAATCTCACGCCCATTCATTGCCATTATTAAGCTTGGAAGAACCAGGATGACAGGAAAACATACAGAGCATCAGCTTTCATTTCTGCTCTGCGAGACCACACTAAACGCAGTAAGTGCCTGTTAGAAAACAGAAATGTTTACAGAACATTGTGCTTAGTATGTTTTTCCTCATCAAACCAAACTTATGGCTTCGATCGGCAAAGTTTAAATCCTGTCTGACTAGCGCATTTCCCATAACATTTGTAGCAAATTTTAGCTCAAAAGGGAACTGTATATAAATAATTACAATTAATTATGATTAATTACAATTATTTATATCAGCTGACAGTAATAACTGTAGCAGAATTAAATTGCCATCAACTAATCTGTTCGTCAAGCAAACATTCAGTGTAAGTTCATATCAACTCTAAGAAAGGATATTTTCTTGGCCACAGAAAATATTTTCCTAAGTATTAATGCATTAGAGCCTGTAGTAAGGATCAAAAATCGTAAAGGGACATTAATTTCCAAGGCAGAATCAGAAACTCATGTAATTTGTGCACAAGAGTTTTATTAACTAAACACTAACGCAAACTAGTCTAAATAACAAACAAACATACAGTCACTCATACATGGGGAAAGGGCAAATGAGAGTTGATGGATGAAACCATCAGGCATTGATCCAGCGGAGGATATCTTTTACATGAGTAAGTCTTGTTTTATTTGCCTACTTGTATTAGTTGTTATTGTGTTACTGTGACATAACTTGTACACATTTTACTAGTTAGACATTTTCCAAACTATAATTCCTGACTTAATGTATAATCAAGTGAAACCGTATATTTCATTCATTGTATCTAAATGTCTCAGACGCCAGGATATTTTTTTAATGTTCCATAAAAACACTATAAATGTTAGAGTAAGAATGTTTAGACAAAACTTTACTGTTAAATACTCTGTTTGCGAATATAGATGTTTATAATGTGTAACAATAATAGCCTAATTTTAGTTTCCCAGATATAAAATGTTTTTGTATTGTATAATACATACAAAGCAAGATTGTGCTTATGACTATAAAATCATATTTTTTATTTATTTATAATATTTATAATATGAATGGTTGCCAATGTAATAATATAGTTGCTCCTATATCAACATGCTAATAGAAGTTTTTTTTTTTTGGTGACCAGATACTTTGAAGACTTCACTTCTCTGACAGCGATGTACCGACATCAGATGTTCAACTACATTGGGCTGATGTTTTACATAAAATATGTTAAAATAACCTCCATGACTACTGATGATGTGACTGTTTTTTCCTTGAATCCATGGAAAGAAGCAGCAGACACTGGAAATATCAGGTATGGTTTACTTGTTTCAACATTTGAACAGGATCTGTTTCAGCAATGGCACAATGGTGTGTTACTATTCAAGTCTGTCTTTAGATCAATGTGCTCAATAATGTGTTTTTGAACTTCACTGTATATTGTCATTATACTGTGTTGAAAATTCAATACAAATAACGCCCCATTATTTTACTCTCCTCACATTCTTTGTTACCTGCCTGAGTCACATTGCTCACTGATGGCTCATTATGGGGAGCCTTTTGTGTCTCAGGTGTGAATCACTAAATATTCATGGCTATTGTCACTCCCTCGCATAAGGGCATTCTATCTCAAAACATGTTTTACAAATGTTAAATCAATATATTGTTTTCGATGAAGGAGTGAACAGGATGATTTTCACATCATTTGGTAGCAAAAACTCTAGTCTACCACATCCAGTTCTCAAAAGTCTTGTGAACAAATGTTCTGTATGTTATATGGGCTTATTTCAGTGACTTAAATTTTTTTATTTTTCACTAACCACGCATAAATGCTGCTTTCTCAAAAACACAAACATGTACATTCATTCTGCTCACATATTATTGTAGCCCAGTTTGTTCTGAATACAGTGTTATCAGACTTCAGCCGTTAATATCTACTGAAAAAATATACAAATGTCAGGGCATGTCAAGACTTCTCCAGGACCACTCAATAATGATTATGTTAGAACATAATCATCACCACCTGATAACTTTTGCTCTTTGCTTGTGTGGCTGCTATAATTCAGTTATAGCAGCCAAATAAAATCTAATATTAAAACATCAAGGGTCAAGAGCCCAACTAAAGTAAACACTGACCACTATAATGGTGACTTAAATGTGATTTTCTTCTTTGGTGATTCTGCTTGTTAACATCAGGTGTCTTCAATAATGGTCAATCATCACTCAATGAATCTCTTAATTACCTCATTAACTTTAACACTGCTTCAGTGTTACTTTTAACAATCTGTAGTGTGGACACATATAGACACCCAGCAGTGTTAATTTGACACTGGGGATTTTGCTGTGTACTGTATCCATAAATGTATTAAAATCTGATAAATATGCTTCATAAAATAAAAGAAGAGCTCACACATCACATGAGTCTTTTTATGAAACACCCCACATCAGCTCTGACCATCTCTCCACACAGCCACCAACACCCTTCCCCTCCCTCCCCCCTACTGCGTCCCAGCCGATAAGGAAAGCCCCAGGACCAGACGGTGTCTCAACAGTGTGTCTTAAAGCCTGTGCTGTCCAGCTGTCATCTATCTTCACACTGATCTTCAACAGATCACTGGAGCTGTGTGAAGTGCCCTCCTGCTTCAAACGCTCCACCATCATCTCTGTACCCAAGAAACCAAAAATTACAGGACTTCATGACCACAGACGTCAAAGCAACAGGTCTGTAGTCATTAAGTCATTTGAGAGACTGGTGTTGGCCTACTTGAAGGACATCCCTGGACCCTTACTGGACCCCCTGCAGTTTGCTTACAGAGCAAACAGGTCTGTGGATGATGCAGTCAACATGGGACTGCACTACATCCTCCAACATCTGGACAAACCAGGGACGTATGCAAGGATTCTGTTTGTGGACTTCAGTTCTGCTTTCAACACCACCCTCCTGAACACCCTCCTGAATAAACTGAGCCTGCTCTCTGTTCCCACCTCCATCTGTCAGTGGATCAACAGCTTCCTGACAGACAGGCAGCAGTCAGTAAAGCTTGGTAAATACACATTCAGCACCCGCACCATCAGCACAGGAGCTCCTCAGGGCTGCGTTCTCTCCCCACTGCTATTCTTCCTCTATACAAATGACTGCACCTCTAAAGACCCTTCTGTCAAGCTTCTAAAGTTCACAGACGACTCCACAGTCATTGGCCTCATCCAGGACAGAAACGAGTCTGCTTACAGAAGAGAGGTTGAGCAGCTGGCTGTCTGGTGCAGTCACAACAACCTGGAGCTGAACACGCTCAAAACAGTGGAGATGATCGTTGACCTCAGGAGAAAACCCCCTGCTCTTCCCTCACTCACCATCATAAACAGCACTTTGGCTGCAGTGGAGACATTCAGGTTCCTGGGCACAACCATCTCACAGGACCTGAACTGGGACAATCACATTGACTCCATTGTGAAAAAGGCCCAGCAGAGTTTGTTCTTCCTTCATCAACTGTAAATTCAACCTGTCACAGGCTCAGATGACACAGTTTTACACAACTGTTATTGAGTCGGTTCTGTGCACTTTGATAACTGTCTGGTTTGAGTCAGCAAGCAAATCAGATAAAAGAAGACTGCAATGGACTGCGAGGACAGCAGAAAGGATAATTGGTGTGCACCTGCCCAACCTCCAGGACTTGTACAACTCCAGAGTGAAGAAACGGGCAGGTAACATCATCACAGACCCCTCCCACCCCGGCCACAACCTGTTTGCACTTCTGCCCTCAGGCAGATGTAACAGATCGCTGTGCACTAGAACATCTAGGCACAAAAACAATTTTTTTTTGCCCCATGCTATCTCCAGCTTAAACAACTAACATATCACCACCTCTTCTTTTTGACTATTCATCTCTCAGTACCTGAGAGACAGGCAATAGATATACAGGTGCATCTCAGAAAATTAGAATATGGTGAAAGTTCTTTTTTTTTTCTTGTAACTTATTAATTCAAAAAGTGAAACTTTCATATATTTTAGATTCATTACATCAAAATTAAAACAAAAAACTTTTGAAATGTTTTACTTTACATGATTAGAGCTTATAGCTCATGAAAGCCAAAAATCAGTATCTCAAAATATTAGAATATTTACATTTGAGTTTCAATAAATGACCATCCATACAGTATAAATTCTGGGTATCTCTTGTTCTTT